>NW_021025123.1:1315393-1342236 GCF_004153795.1 Camellia sinensis
AAGAGAGAGTATTCATTACAATCCTCTCTCACAAAAAAGTCAAAAAGCCAAAAGTCAAAAAGCCCTTCCCAAACCAGGCTAAAATAGCTCAGGCTAAAATAGCCAAAAAGCCAAAAAGCCAAAAAGTCAACCCACCTCCCAAACGGAGGCTGAGTAGGGCAGATCAACTTGTTATGTGTTAAAGGCACAGTAGCATCCCTATACCAGATCTATGGAAATCAATAATGGATTTCTTTCAAATTTTAATATCTGGGAAGTGTTAAAAAATAATAGGTTAGGCTTACCTCCGGTTCTCATCTCGACTCGAGGGTGTTGTTCAAATCATAGGATCATTACAGGTTTTGCTTTGATGATTTGAATGATTTAGTAAGCTCCTTTGTAAATATCATCCAAAAAAAAAAATTGATTCGATAATTGTGGCTTGTTTATTTAATCGTTGTTATTTCTAGAAAAATAAACGATAAATGTGTTTTTTAAATAAGTCATTTTTTTTATATAGATAAACACACTAAAATGAATATATTATCGGATCAAATAAATTTTTTCATGGACAATATACATACAAAAATTATATAAAATGAACGGTTCAAATCATTAAAATGAGACTTATAATGGGCTCAATGCAAATATATATTTTTAAAACTTCATTTTAAGACAAATTTTATTTCACTATAGTGCACTGTTAAGCTAGGTGTCTAAGTAATCTCAATATAAGCCATAGACATTTTCATTGTTTGTTTATTTTTTTAAGCAAAATTCACTTTTAAGCCTTATGTTTTATTTTACTAGCGGTTGGGCACACGCGCGATGCGTGTGCAAACTCGTTTGGAATTATAACGTGAAATTCACATTAAATTTTCTAATAATGCACATATAAATCACATGTATAACTATGTGTAATGTAACATTTGATATTAAGATATTGATAAATAAAATATATATGTTAAAATTTGTTCGATTTATTTTTAAAAAAATATATAATATTTACTAATCTTAACTAAAGAAAACCTTACAACAAAAATTCATATAAAATCTCAATTTGGTAAGATAAGACTAAAGATCTTACAAATCTTGCAAAAAATATATAAGATACATGTTAAAAATTAATTTACAAACAATGTACATTGATCAAATTAGAATTTTACGTTGTTAAAATGAGCCACAATAGTACACATGCGTACTTTGACTAATGAAATATAATAATAATTTTGGTTTTCTAATTGGCTTATTATATATAAAGGCACAAAATGTAAATATTATTAAAGTTTTTTATAAATGAAACTAAAAAATTTAAAAATTACATTTTGACATAGATTAACATAGTCCAAATCAAATGGAAAAGAAATCCAAAACTTTTTAAGTCTAAGTCTAAACAATTACACACATTTTATGCTTCATAGTTTTTTAAATATATATATATATATATATATATGAATATAAACTTCAAATATAAGTGTTTTTTTTTTTTCAAAAGGAACTTGATATAACATAATGGATCTTTTTATTTTCTATGAAAAGTATAATTAACAGTATACACCAAAAAATACAAAAATACAAATTCAAGACTCTCAAAACACTTACAAATGTAAAATTTAAGAATACTGAAGAACACTAAATTTATTTTGGATTCAAGTTAATGTATACAACAATTTTATATATATAATGTTATGTACATCATTTGTGTTTTGATGCAATTGTTTGGGTTTGATTTATTTGTTTGTTGTTTTAATAGTGTTCAACTTCTTTGTTTTAATTTTTTTAAACTGTCAAGTGTATATTAATCTCTTTATCTGTAAGTGTTTTAAGAATCATTGGTGTCATTTGTTTGTTCAAAAAAATAAAAATTAAGCATTTTAAAATTTTCTGGATGTGTTTAAAAAATTTAGTGTTCTTCAGTATTCTTAAATTTTACATTTATAAGTGTTTTGAGAGTCTTGAATTTGTATTTTTGTATTTTTTGGTGTATTACTGTTAATTATACTTTTCATAGAAAATAAAAAGATCCATTATGTTATATCAAGTTCCTTTTGAAAAAAAAAAAAAACACTTATATTGTAAGTTTATATTCATATATATATATATATTTAAAAAACTATGAAGCATAAAATGTGTGTAATTGTTTAGACTTAGACTTAAAAAGTTTTGGATTTCTTTTCCATTTGATTTGGACTATGTTAATCTATGTCAAAATGTAATTTTTAAATTTTTTAGTTTCATTTATAAAAAACTTTAATAATATTTACATTTTGTGCCTTTATATATAATAAGCCAATTAGAAAACCAAAATTATTATTGTACTTTATTAGTCAAAGTACGCATGTGTACTATTGTGGCTCATTTTAACAACGTAAAATTCTAATTTGATCAATGTACATTGTTTGTAAATTAATTTTTACATGTATCTTATATATTTTTTGCAAGATTTGTAAGATCTTTAGTCTTATCTTACCAAATTGAGATTTTATATGAATTTTTGTTGTAAGGTTTTCTTTAGTTAAGATTAGTAAATATTATATTTTTTTTTTAAAAAATAAATCGAACAAATTTTAACATATATATTTTATTTATCAATATCTTAATATCAAATGTTACATTACACATAGTTATACATGTGATTTATATGTGCATTATTAGAAAATTTAATGTGAATTTCACGTTATAATTCCAAACGAGTTTGCAAACGCATCGCGCGTGTGCCCAACCGCTAGTAAAATAAAACATAAGGGCTTAAAAGTGAATTTTGCTTAAAAAAATAAACAAACAATGAAAATGTCTATGGCTTATATATGAGATTACTTAAACACCTAGGCTTAACAGTGCACTATAGTGAAATAAAATTTGTCTTAAAATGAAGTTTTAAAAATATATATTGGCCTGGGCTTGCCTCCACTGGAGAGGGTGTTATTTGGGTTCATTGAGCCCATTATAAGTCTCATTTTAATGATTTGAACCGTTCATTTTATATAATTTTTGTATGTATATTGTCCATGAAAAAAATTTATTTGATCCGATAATATATTCATTTTAGTGTGTTTATCTATATAAAAAAAAATGACTTATTTTAAAAAACACATTTATCGTTTATTTTTCTAGAAATAACAACGATTAAATAAACAAGCCACAATTATCGAATCAATTTTTTTTTTTGGATGATATTTACAAAGGAGCTTACTAAATCATTCAAATCATCAAAGCAAAACCTGTAATGATCCTATGATTTGAACAACACCCTCGAGTCGAGATGAGAACCGGAGGTAAGCCTAACCTATATTTTTTTAACACTTCCCAGATATTGAAAATTTTGAAAGAAATCCATTATTGATTTCCATAGATCTGGTATAGGGATGCTACTGTGCCTTTAACACATAACAAGTTGATCTGCCCTACTCAGCCTCCGTTTGGGAGGTGGGTTGACTTTTTGGCTTTTTGGCTTTTTGGCTATTTTAGCCTGAGCTATTTTAGCCTGGTTTGGGAAGGGCTTTTTGACTTTTTGGCTTTTTTGACTTTTTTTGTGAGAGAGGATTGTAATGATTATGGGTTGGCTTCCCAGATATTGAAAATTTTGAAAGAAATCCATTATTGATTTCCATAGATCTGGTATAGGGATGCTACTGTGCCTTTAACACATAACAAGTTGATCTGCCCTACTCACAAGAACTGATATCGGGTCTATTTTAATAATCTGAATCGTTAAATTGTAAGGTTCGTCAAGTAGAGTATTCATGATAAAAACTAAAGTTAATCAGACATTTTTAACCACATGATCAGGCTTTAAAAATAAATAATTTATTATCAAAATCATATTTACCATTTATTTTTTAAAAAACAAATGTGATATTGTTATATAGACACAAATGTCCAATTAATTTGATTTTTTTGATAAATAATCTATTCGACAAATCATATGATTTGAATCATCAATATAAACCCGGTGTTGACTCCACAAGGGGTAGAACAGCATATCTCCCTGTCTCTCCAACGACCCTTCTCAATTTTTTTTTTTAAAAATAATTATTTTTTTAAAAAATTGATTTTATTGATTATTTTTAGGATAAATAACAAATACACTCTCTCTAAAGTTTACATAAAATACAAATTATCCCTGTGATTTGAGTAGTTTAGAAAATTACAAATATCTCCCCGTCATAATTTTTTATTTAATAGAATTAATTGAAAAAGTAAAATTTCTAATTGTTCACCTATACAATAATAAAATTATTAATTGAAATAAAATTTTAACATTATTAAAAACTGTTAATTAACTTAATAATTTATTAATAAAATGATATATTTATTATAAAATTAAAAATCTTATGGGATATAATATATTTTTTAAAATTATAAAAAAATAATTTATAATTTAAATAAATTTTAAGAGGGGTGTTTGTAATTTATTTTTATTTTTATTATTAATTTATGTACAACAGCTCAAACAATCAAGAGTTTGGGTTTTTCTCCCACCAGTCCCCTGTCACTGGCCAATAAGGGGAGAGGAGTGGAGAGTCTCTCCACTGCCCCCAATCTCTCAAGTCTCTTCTGTTACTGTCTCTGCTTCAAAGCACAGGTTCCCAATCTCTCTCTCTCTCTCTCTCTCTCTCTCTCTCTCTCTGCATGTATTACTTGTTTATGAATATTGTGTAATTACAGAGGACTTTTCACATACATTTGGCAGACTTGATTGCTGAAACTGTTGTTTCTTTCTGGGTTATGGACAATAAAATCCCACATGGAAGTTACTTCCAGTACTCCCCAACAACAGGAATCCATGGTTCCCTTCACAGGTCTTCCTCTCTCCCCTTAGATCATGAAAGGTCAGTCTTTGTTTTTTTTATTTACTCCAAATCTGGTATATTTGTTTTATTTATCTTTTTGTAAATCTACATCCATTGAAAAACTCCATACATATCCCTCTACTGGATTTTGATTATCGTCTGCCTGGCATGGCTTCAATTGGGTTTTAATCTCTCTCTCTCTCTCTCTCTCTCTCTATATATATATATATATTTTAAAGAGTTTCAGTTGTATTGTTTTATTTTTTACTTGTAATTCAAATTGGCAATCTGGGTATTAAGCATTATTGGTTTTTGTTGTTTGTATTGCTTGCTAGCTTTCAAATATATGATTTCATTCCCTTAAATACACAGCTTCTTTGGGTGAGACTTAGCTGTGTCTGGATCTTGGATTTGTGGAGTGATCTGTGGAGGGAAAGGTGAAAAATTAGCTTTTACTTTATTCACTTTTACATCACTTTTTATTTCTATCCTCAAACACCTTCCCAAATTCAAGATTCAAACACAACCTTAAACACAACACTAAAGTACTTACTATTAGGTTTTGATACTTTTCTACTAGTTAACTTCACAATACAAAATCACATGGGTTTGCGCAGACAGAACTCACTCTATTTTTTAATAATATTTATTTTATAAATAAAATCTTTTTGTATGTGTCACTGTGGCCAGTGTTGCAATTGATCTTGAAAGGGAAAATATAATAAAGAAGCTATTGATACATTTATTTGTAATCTTTTGGTCTGGTAATTATTGTCAATAAGAGATTTTGGCCCTTTTATTTATTTGATATTATTTTTTTTTTGTGCATGATTCAGTTTTATGGCGATCTATTTACTTGATAACATAGCATATCTAAGTGTGCATATAAATGAGAATATTTAAGAAAAAATAAACTAGTTACGTGCTTCAAAAAATTTAAAGCATGCCTTTCCTTCATTGTTAATGTTTATTTGTTATGTAATCAATCAAGTGCTTTAGAAGATCATTTATTTTCATGTTAAGTACTTATGCTCTGTCCATTTGGTATGCTGAGTTTGTGATATGTGATTTGACTGGTACAACATTGGCAGGTACTTGAAGGAATTGTTGGCGGAGAGGCAAAAATTGGGGCCATTTATCCAAGTTATTCCAGTATGCGGCAGGCTTCTAAATCAAGGTATCAAATCTTCTATCTCTTGTTTGGCTGCAATGAACGGAGTATCCTATGGTTTTGGCTACACCTTCACAGTTTGTGCCGTCTCTGATAAAACAAAGAACAAGTATGCATCTTACATTGTGGGAGAGCAAAATTCATATCTTTTGTTAATCTAATCTTTGTAAAATATTGGTCAATTGCATTGGCTATTTATTTCAAATACGTACCAGGTAACAAGTACATGCCTGAGCTTGAAGTCTAGCCAAGCATGCCTTGTAATCTTGATTAATGTCATTTTTTGTATTATTTCAGTGGAGTCACATTTATTTTTTGTTAAGGCTATGTTGGTTTCAATGTAAAATATTTTACATTAAAAAAATAATTTGCTTGTGAAACAATTTTATGCAAAAAATACTTTTCCTTCCTATTTTTCTATGTTTGGATGATGTTTGTAAAATATTTTCCCAATACTCAGTTGCACTTTCTCTAACTTGCAATTAGTTGTGGACTTGGAGAACCAGTCATTCACCTTGGCTGCCGCAAAACCCAATGAATGCTGCGAACAATGTTTTTCCCCAACTGTTAAGAGGAGTCGAGCGAGTAAGCCAAAAATGACTTACAAAATTTTAAACCAGAGTCATTTTTGGCTTTTCATGAAAGTTATTATTGTTAAAAAAAATATTTTGTTTACTTTGGAAAATGAGTAAAATATTTTCCTCAAAAGTATTTTATGTCGAAACAGGCATAGTCCAAATGAAACATCAAAAAGAACAATTAAAGGAACCCATCGTTCTAGATTTGTTGCATTTCCATTCTGCCGAAATGCCTTAACGAGTAATTAACCCTCTTTCTGTTACTCCAGTGCATATAATTAGATTAAGTTCTCACCACTATCTTGATTTGTTGATTCACGTGGATTTTATACCTCTAGCTTTTGTTACTTTGGCTCCAACGTGCAGCAGTTCCAACAAAATAGTCATTCATTTACCTCATCTCTCCCCCCTCACCTCCAACCTTTCCCTTGCTGGTAACCCCAATAGTTATCGTACAGGAGCTTATATCCAAGTTTGGAAATAGGATATGATGGTTTAAGTTTTTGTTCCTGTGGGGGTGGGGTGGGGTGGGGTGTAATGTAAAACCAGTCCTTAGGTACATCTTTTCACATGATTAAAATGTTCAACCGAGGGGTGAAGTGGATATTCCGGATGTGACATAACCATGCAGTTGGCTGTGGTTATAGGGAAGGTGGAGGAACTTGTTAGTGGGTAAAAAAGATGATTTAGGCAGAGGATTTAAAAGGTTAAAAAATGTTGAGGAAACTAAAAGTGGAATGTGAAGAATGATGGTAGGACTTCTCTATCTCTCTGATTTTTTTTTTTTTTAGCACTTTTAATTTTTTACAAATAAAATACCCTTTGTAGTAGGAGGGAATTGGTGTTTTTTCTTCTTACAAGTGGGGCTGGTGAAGATTTTTATTAAACAGTGGAAAGTTGAGGAGGATTGCTTCAAGGATCCAACCAGAAATGGTAAATAAGCGTATTTCTAGGGAAATTTAGTGGCAGTTGTGGATATTGGTTTGCTTGTAATCTACTGACATGGTTGGTGGGCACAAGGTTTTGTACTGTTTATTGTAGTTATAGCATAATTTTGGTGACTTGTTCGTTGAAGATCCTTAAGGGTGGCTTCTTTGTATGGAATGGTAAATTCAGTATGATGAGTTTCTCTTTGAATGGTGCAATAAAATTTAAACACCTGCTTGTTGGGTACCCTCTAGAGGAGCTGGCTTTGTGTGGAGTAGCAATGTACCAGTCTTCAAATTTCTACCCAGACAAAGGAAGGTAATATCTTTGTTACCTGTGTTTGGAAGTGTCACTTGTTGAATAGAGTGCATTCAGAACTTCATCAATCTATGTAGGGTTTATTTTCTAATTCCGTATAAAGCATGGATTGAAGGAGGAAAAATGTTCCCTCAAATATCTGGACACATTCCGTCATAACTGAAAAAAAAAGAAGCATAGTATCTTTGTAGCTGTGGTAGGATGGAAATATAGCAAGCTTCTCATGCTTCCTTCTTTTTCTCATTCTTTCTCCCTATTTATTTTTTAAGCAAGGTCCATGAGGCACTAAATGAGGATCCTGGGAATTGATGTAAGTAACGTTGATCATTGGAAGGTGCACTGGGCGTGAGTGCTAGATCAGATCACAAGACCTAAAGGATAGAGTGTTGGGATGGCTTTTTTGGCAATAAAGCAGATCAGAGTGATGTATGACGAGTGTGGGGAACAGTGCCCAATAAGTTCCTAATACCAAACTGGATGTAGGGCAGCAATTCAGTAGGTCTTTAGATGCTAATTATGATCAGCTTCTGTGGCTAATGGTGGCCAAACTTAAAAGCTTTGAGGTTTAGTAAAGGTGTTACAAAGAGTTTAATTATTCAAGGAAAGACAAACGTTTGGTATGAGCAGTACCCCAGATAATATGAACAGTACCCAAGATACTACGTAAATGTTATTGTTGAATCTGCCAAAATTCTGACATCACAGAAGATGTTGCTGATACCTGGTTGATACCAAGTTATAATTGATTAATACCTCGTATGCAAAACAATATTGGATGACGGTTGATGAGGGATTTTCCTTAAAAGAAAGCCTTTGTAGCCAGTAGCATAACTTTCTTGGGTGATTCTGATTTCTGACCTGTATAAGAGTTTTTCTGTCAGTCTTTGCTATGTTTATCAAATGTGTTGGTAGTCTCTGTTGGAAGCTAAAATTCACTTTAAAGGTGTTTTGCTGTATACACCAAATTGTCTACCTATGTGGTTGCTAACGATCCTCACCACATACTAAATTGCTTTTTTGGTTCGTTCATCTCAATGAAGAAATCATGCGGACATCAAGATTGATATCCACCCAAAATTTTGTTGATCATGAAAGAATCGGGCATGAACATCTATTTAGGTCACTAGGTCAACAAGCAAATGGTGGACCAATGGATTTGGACAGGTGGTCTGCAGTGCACACACAGGTAATGAAATTTTGCATCTTTTGTGGAGTTTTACAATTTTTTATTTTATTTATTTATGTAACTTAATGTAGTTAATTGGTTTAGAATTGAATAGTGTCCTGACAATTGCTGTTATTATGACCATAGTTATCATTACTATTGTTAAGTTGTTTATTTATTTTTAATTTGGGTTAATCATATCAATACCCCTTCACCTATTAGGGAATATCACCTTACCTCCTCAACTATAAAAACGTATCAGTGCCCCCCTTCTAGAGGAGTGAAAGTGACGTATTTTTATAATTGGAAGGGTCAAAACATGCATATTCATAGATGAGGGGGTCAGGTGATATTTATTAATTGTTGATGGGTCTTGATGTTATTAGCACTTTTAATTTTTTACAAATAAAATACCCACTTATTGTTGAGGTTTCTATTATAAAATTGTGACTTGTTCAAAAAGAGTTTACATGAGGTATTGTTTGATCTGCTCACCTAATCTATGCAGGTCAATTTATTGCAATAAGTTTGGCTGTACCTGACACTTATTTCCTAACAATCAACATATCAAAATTTAATTTATAGTGTAGTTAACTGACTGAGCTTTACGGAAAAATGATTTGGAAATTTACACTATAAATGTTGCTTCAGGAAAATGAACTTCTCAAAAGAATCACCCCGTCTCAAGGTTCCCATATGGGTTGGCACAGGGCACCTGGAATCCCAACCACTCCTATTGTGAAGAGAGTTATTAGACTTGATGTTCCAGTGGACAAATTCCCAAATGTAAAGATGTTATCTTACTTGATTGGAAGTCGGGTTTTCATTTTTTACTTGGGGTTCTAAATTCTAACTCAAAATTTCTCACAGTATAATTTTGTTGGCCGACTTCTGGGACCACGTGGGAACTCTCTGAAAAGGGTTGAAGCAATGACAGAATGTAGAGTATATATAAGAGGTCAGGGCTCGGTGAAGGACTCTATTAAGGTATGAATATTTTCTTCTTATCATGAAATTTTGTCAAGCTGAATCACTTCAAGATAATTTACCAGATAATGAGAATGACACTGAAAATAAGTTGAGAAATTAAGGAAAACTTGGATTTGGGTTGGGTCAATTTGGGACACAAGATTTCGTTTTGTTTGATATGGTAAAAAAATAAATTATCAATAGTTCAAAACTATTCCAATTTCATACATATCGCAACACTAAACTGGAGAAATCTTAAGCAATTAGGGTATGAAAAAAAGAAAACAAAAAAAGAAAATGGAAATAAAATATAGGAAAAATTGCATTTAAATGGGAACAACTCGGTGATGTGCATGTGAAAGTTGTGGCATGGGACATGGTTCTCACTTTCTCGAGTTTGCATTTTCATGAAAGTGCAATTACTTCGAATTGTTCCCACTTAAATGTTTTTTTTCCAATTAAGGAGTCAATCTATGCCCATCTTCTAGTCAATGGTGGGTTGAATTCATTGGAAGAAAAATGGAAAAAAAATGTAACCCAAATAAGTCTGACAACCAATACATATAGTTCTATGAATGTCCATCTGTTTTTTGTGACGTGCTTATAATTTCCAATGATAGACCCTCGTCTTTTTCATCAGGAAGAAAAATTAAAAGATAAACCCGGATATGAGCACCTTAATGAGCCGCTACACTTGTTGGTGGAGGCCGAATTTCCCGAGGATATAGTAGATTCTCGATTGGATCATGCAATTGCAATACTGGAAAACCTTTTGAAGCCTGTGGTACGGATTGGAATAACCTTGCATCCAGTAGCAACTAGTACTACATTTTCTGTAGACTTCTGACTCCTCTCCCTCTCTCTCTCTCTCTCTCTCTCTCTCCAGGATGAATCTTTGGATAACTATAAGAAGCAACAACTAAGAGAATTGGCTATGCTGAATGGTACACTGAGGGAAGAAAGCCCAAGCATGAGTAGTCCAACTATGAGCCCAAGCATGTCTCCTTTTGACAGTACAGGACTGAAACGAGCCAAGACAGGACGATAATGCCCATAGATGAAGATTAAGATTTTTTTTAATTGTTTGATGATGAGTATCTGATTGATTGCTTGATTGTCAACTCTGACAAATAATGTGAATAAGGCCCTTCACATGCCAAAAATTACCAAATGGTTAGTTACTTTACGCCCACGCCCACATTTACTTCATGTATTTCCTGATAGCAACACTAGGCATGTAATTTTTATAATATTTTGCAGATTATTCAAGAAAATGACTTTAGATAACTTATTAGCCTGAGGAATAAAGGTTTTCGTAGCACAAGTCAAACCAAACCAAATCTTAAGTCCTATCAAATGGAGTCGGTTACATGAATCATTTTTTTCCATTCGACTCTATCAACAGTCATTTGGTTAGTCAAATTAAGTGGATATATATTTCTATTAACTATATTAGCCCATGTCAATTTTAGTTTACTTTTTTTCCTAACACTTTCATCTACTGTCATTATCGTATCTTTTTACTTTTGTTGGTTTCCGTTGTATATGATCAAACCATCTCAATCTTGTCACGCAGCACAATTGTGACAAGGGAAGAGCATTTATGCTTGAATAATGTTAGAATGACCATCTCTTTTGATCACATTTAAAATACCTATCTTCTGTAGTACAATCATGACCATTGGATATCGATGAACCTCATGTGGGATCTATTACATTTGTGATTGTAATTATGTTATATAAGATGGAATTTGAAATGTTGTTAAAAGTGATGGTCATTTTATCATTACTCTTTATAGCCAAGAAGTCTCATCAATGGTGGCATTCCCATGAAATAGAGTCCACTTCTTATTTTAAGCCCATTACTTTTCATTTTTGATTGCACACACTAGTCTACTTCATTGTGGCAAAAACACTAACCGGTAGTTTGACTCTTAAAGTCACTTGCAACATTTTAATTAGAACTTAGCTTAAATTATATCTTAGACTTAGATCATGAGTATTCCAACCAGCTTACGCAAACATGTATGAATGCCTCAAGCCTAATGAATTTAGGGGAAAAGTTTTTTTTAGTATTGAGTGAGATGAAGTAACTTAGATTGGTGAGTTTCTCTCTTCCTTCTCTCAGTTTAAATTATTTCATGACATAAAAAAATACCTTGGGCCATAGTATTTTGAACTTAAAGCATTTAACCAATCTATTTTTCCAAAATATTTGTGAAGGTTTCTCATTTATGATTCTTTTTTTTTTTTTTCTTTGAACGCATTTATGATTCTTTGTGTGGTAAGGAACTTATGCAGCATTATTTGGGCTTGTTACCCTTCTAATTCTAAGCTTGTTGTCCAACTAGTGCATAAGAGCTTTTGTGAGGTGGTTCTACAATTCTTTAATCAAAACCTATTTACAAGTTTTTTTTTTTCTGTCCAAAACCTAATGAAAAAAATTACTTGGGAACTTTCATATGATATCAAACTTGCATCTTAAAGACTAAACAAAACAATTGCATATATATATATATATATATATTTCTACACACAAAGAGGCCCAAGGCGTTCATGATGAGACTACAACACCATAGTAATAAGAGATAGGGTGCCAATTTCTAACAAGCTGAAAGTTGATAATTAGAAAATATAAGAATACCCCTTCTCTTGCTTTTCAATAATCAACTATTTTTTCAATTTATTTAAATTATTTTTTACCTCACGAGCTGTGAACAAAAAATGCACCAAACCAAACGATCTGACATAGATTTTCAAAATAAGAAAAAGATATAAACAGTTCCCTAAGCTGCAATAAAAACATTAGAACCAAATGAACTCATCTGCAACTTGGATCCCACCTCAACTCATATAACACAACCTCATCTGATGAACCATGCCATCCCTGCCAAAGTGCATACACCTTTAATAATGAAACCAAAGAAAGTCGAACTAAAATGAAGCTACCTATCCATGCTAACAAACCAGCTAGAGCGCTACGTCCTATGAAGCACAGGTATGGGTACGGATATCGGTACGAGTACAATACGAGTACGCCGATACGCCAAAATATAAAAATAGTAAGGTACAAGTACGACTGGGGTACACCTATATTTATTTATTTATTTTTAATTTATAGCTAAACTTTTAACATGCAAATCAAAGTTTAATACCATAAACCTACTACTACTAAAGTAAAAAACAAAAAATAATTATTGGTCAACAATACCAATATTAAAGTTGAAGGCCACGAGCTATTTTAATGAAGCTAAACAAAAATAAAAGATAATAAACCATTTCCTAGGTAGGACACTTAAAACATCAACTTTCACTAACACAATAACGCATCTTCCATTAACACAATAATTTGTCTTAGATTTTAAATTTTTTATTTTTTATTTTATATAATTCTGATTGTCTACTACCACAATAAAGCAAAAAATGTTCGAAAGAAGAATCATTGAAGGAGAAACGAAGAAAAAGGAGATCAGATACAATAGAAGGAACAACAATTTGAAGGGAAAAAAAATCGAAGAAGAAGAGGAAGAATCGAAGGAGAAGAGAAAAAATTGAAGAAGATGAACTCACCGGATCATTTGAGCTCCGTTGCCGACATGCGCCTCCGCCTTCGTCGATCGAGAGTTGAGTCGCCAACGCCTTTCTTCCAATGAGTCAAGATCGAGAACCACCTTGACCATATGACGAAGAAAAGGAACAAATATAGAGATATTTGTAAACCTAATTTGTTTATCTTCTTTATTATTACAAAACATCTAAAATTATTAAGTTTTTCAAAAT
This sequence comes from Camellia sinensis, assembly GCF_004153795.1. NCBI lineage: Eukaryota > Viridiplantae > Streptophyta > Magnoliopsida > Ericales > Theaceae > Camellia > Camellia sinensis. Next base: position 1,329,074 of record NW_021025123.1, read on the forward strand.
GTACATAAAACAATTGCTCCGGTGCCCTTGAAAAATTATAAAAATTTTGTTTTTGCCTTGCTGTACCCAACCCCATACCCATGGAGTACCCACCGCGTATCCAATTTCTCCAGACCGTATAAAACGTACCTAGTGTGTATTTGGCATACCCGATACGTGTGCAGCCACACCGATACGCGTACCAATACCCAGTAAGTACCCAATACTTGTACGACAATACTTGTACGGCAATATTTTTTGGAGTACCAGTGCTTCATGATGTAGCCTACATCTAATGTCAATGCATCAGGAAATCTAACTTTGCTCCTGTTGTTGAAAATAAAGCATAGTGCTTTTTGTCAAATTTGACTTCTCAAATGGGTCTACCATTTATCAAAAAAAAGAATAATTCCCCAAATCAGTAACGTCTACTTTGCCAAAAATGCGGTCATCCCAATCTCAACTCAAGGAGGAAAGAATAAATCAACAACAACAACAATAATAATAATAATAACCCACAAAAAAAAGCAGCTGTACTAGCAGTTTTTATGGCTTCTTTTGGGTTAAAACACATTATCCATTAAAGAAATTCAAGCCTACCGATATAGGATCCGGCATAGTCAACCCTGATCCACTCCAAAAAGTAGTCAACCCTGAATTGGTATTTGGTAGAATAAAGCTTTGCAGAGTAGAGCTCAGTATTATATATTAACTCTGAAGTCTCAATGTCACCCAATTGGGTGCTTATGCCTATTACACAACCTTTAAGAAGTAACCCTCAATCACACGTGTCCGAGTCGTGAGACATTGTCACGAACAGCAAATTGAGACTTGCTGAAAATTCATAAAAAATTGGCAACCTTGAAAAAATACAAAAAATACAAAAAAAAAAAAAAAAAAACTTCAAAAATTCTGTTTGATTGTAATATTACAAATTTTACAATTAAGGAATCAGAAACCTCTGACCTCATTATATGACACTCCTCAATCACCTATCCCAATCTTGGCCGTTGGAACTAACCTCCAAATAGTAATTTGCCATTTACACCTGCACAGAAACCCTGACGCCACGCAATGGCAAAAAAATGGCCTAGATGATGGAATTAACTACAAAGAAAGAATAAAGTTTTTGTTAGAATGTCACTGAAAATAAGAGCAGCAACAAATTTCTTATACAAGGAAAGATATGCAGGAAATTGGATAAAAATACATCAAGATGTTTAACAGCCAACTAACTAGCAGTAACTCATCAACGCAATAGTCATAAGCTCAATATAGGAGCCACATCATAGATCACCATAAAATTTGGTTTTCTAACAAATCATCTTCATTCAACTATTGCAGGATGTCCTCTTGTAGTTTGTCATTGGCTTAACTTATCCTTAGCAGACAAGAAATGACATCATGATCCTTGATTGAATTGGCAAGTAGATTCATCTAAGAAGCCTACAAAGTTGGTGCGTTTTTCAAAATCTATAGTAAAATTGTAAAGTTCTCCATGCATAGTGAGTGGCGTTGCAGACTCATCTGAACAATTTAAATTGGCTACACAAATCCTCACAACTCTTCCTCCTACAGGGCCATATATTCTACAAAACAATGGCCTCATGATGATTTCTTCTTATCTCAACCATAGTTGTCAAATTGAGAATTGAATTGTGAATCGAAATGGCCTCGCACCGAATCGCAAATCGAATCATGAATGTAAAGGTTTGGTCACTTTTTCTAAATTACTTAGAAAAATATAGTTATATAGTAGGATGTTAAATATATCTTATGAATATAAAATATTTAAGCTTAAATCAATAAAAATGTTGTTTTGAATGATGATTATGTAGTTTAATAGGTAATAAGTTAACAAAGGTTCCTATGTAAGATCATTATTTTATTTTTTTCATTTTTTAGATATTTCTTATCAACCATTCTTAAAATAAAGATAGTAAACAAAGACAAACTCTCAATTTTGAAAGTAATAATAATTTGACAACGATATTGATATTTGTATAATAAGCATACATACTTTTTCAAGTAATAATGATCAAATAATAAGAAAGAATTAATTAGGATCTTTTATTTTAAAACCTAAAACATTTTAAAAGTGTAATTGACACCACCTATGTAATATTCAATTATATTTAAATTTAATAAAATAGCAATAGATAATTCATGGTATAAGTTACTTTTAATCTTAAACATCTGTAGAAAATATATTATGATTTTTTAAAGGAAAACAATGAGAAGAATTGTTAAAAACATATTGGGTCTGACTGAATCTAATTGTATCCTATTAAAAACTCAATGACCACTAAAATATCAACAAATCATGTATATATATATTGGTTATTTTGGTACTAAATGCAATTAGAAGTTGTGTTATGTCAGTTTTACAAAAAAGATGGAGAAAAAAAAGTCGAAAATATGTCGGACACTATAGTTTAAAAAATTGTATAAATCGTAAAACGTTAATCGAATCGTGAATCGTGCGATTCACTAGAGATTCACTTGCAAAATAGATTCACCCATAGATTCGTATCAATTTTGCAAAAAATATGAATCGAATCGCGAGTCGTAAGATTCTGATAACAGAGAACTCAACCCATATCTTTCCTACAATATATTTGATTACTGAAGTCTCTATCCAGACAATATTCTAGTTCTTTTAGAAACCTATCTCAGACTCATTTGAACAATGTAAATTGGCTACACGAATCCTTACAACTTTTCCTCCTATAGGGCCATATATTCTATAAAACAAATGGCCTCATGATTATTTATTCCTATCTCAACCCATATCTTTGTGGTCCCACCCTCAGCATTATAGTCCCTTCACTTTGAAGTTTGAACCAATAATTCCTCAACCATGGCCAAACACCCAAAAAAACTCTCCTCTCATCTCTTAACCCCATCTGAGTGACAACAATAAGAATTTGAATAATAATCCGACATTTCCCTTTTTGAAACCATGCTAGCACTTCTACCATTGTATTAGAACATCCTCCCTTCAAAATTCACACAAACACTATACTTCCACCAAGTCAAATCTTGATGGATCATTCTTAATCCATTCGTTAATATATTGTTGGAAGAAGGCTTGCCACTTCTGCTTTGCTACCAAGCTTGCATCCTCATCTGGTAACATTCATACGAAGGAGAAGTCACAAATTAACCAACCATTATTCTACATCATGGTGCATGACAAAATCCCAAGCTGTCCTATAGAATTCCAATTCAACTAGATTGGAAACTGCCAATCAAACATCAGTCCACCCATTATTCTATAGCATGTAGCATATCCTCTTCTGCCCTACCTAATTGTACGTTCCATCACTAATCTGAAAACTCCCCTCCCAATCCCAATCTTTAACTTCCATATACTTTCTAGTTCCGTCAACCATGTTGCTGCCTTTGCTATCATTTTAGCTCATTATGCAGCCTAAGCACCGAGACTTTTTCTTTTCTTACACTGCCTGCCTTCCTCTCTACCAGATCCAAGTCTTTCCTAAAAAGTCACCTGACCTATCGACCATACATTATCTCCTTGACAACTGACAACCATCTTGCCAACGATGAACAGTCCAGCACCGTCTATGATATCAAGACCATTGATGAAAAAGCAAGTGTTGTTTCTTGATGCATTGTCAATAGATTCTTCTTCCCCTGAATTAACTACAACCACCTCTTGTAAAGAGAATGCAAGGACTCATTTTTACACCCCACCCCCCAAAAATAATGATAATAATAATAATAATATTAAACTTGGTATGGTGCTATCCTAGATATATATATTTTTCCCCCGGTACAAGGGAAGCCGAATCCAAGGCAATCCTCAGACTGAAAATGATAATAAAGTTGGATGGGGTTGGCAATAATTTGCAGAACACTACTTTATAATCTAATTATTGCAAAAGGAATGGGGCTAGATTGTCCACTATGTTGTATAAAAACCTCTTATGCCTGTCCAAATGAAGCAAAATTAACCTTGATTGCATGATAGATCAACTTATCCACCTCCATACTGAGGGAAGAGACAAATCTTCACTAGATGGTAACAAAACATTCGTCATCTGACCCCTCTAGCTCCCGATCCTTTATGGGAACAAAATAGAGATTTAAAATGTGTGGCGAGCAAATTTAAAACATCTACTGCAAACTATATATGTCCTCTCCTCACCATCTTATGAAAAGGACGAAGAGCTGAAAATGAAACACAAACAAACAAACAGGTCTACAAGAAATATGACACATTGAAACTAACAACCAGTTGGATCAATCTGACATCTACAGTCTAGTATACAAGGCCAAAATTCTATTTACAAATTTATGTAGTCAACTTTGATGGCAACAACTTAAAAGAAGTCTATGAAACTCAGTCCTCGCATGATTGCAATTTAAATGTTTTTGTCATGACTCAATAGTGATTTATGTAGTGATAATAAAATCATAAAAATGTTTCAATGCAATAGTAACTATTTAAATGGTTTTCACAACACCACAGGAAACTCCATGTCCATTAATTAAAACTCAGTCTTTAATCATTCTGAAAATAAAAAGCATATGTAATAGTAATTATAACTAATATATTGAAATGAGATAAAAGTCGCACCTCAACTACACAGAATTCATTTGTAAATAAGACAGGCTCAATCTCGAAGGCCGAGTTCAAGCTCAAGCTCATCATCCTCTTCAAACAACTTTATAAGACGAGCATACTGTTCTTCACGTTTTTTCTTTTGCCACAATTTATAAAGGAAAAATGATAAAAACACGGCTGCCACGATCACAAGGCATGCGATAACTATCTTCGACCCCGTGCTGGAACCGGCATGTTTATCAGACTTCGTATCATTTTTGGAACTTGATGAATCATTTGACAAACCTGAAAATACAAAACATGTGAAAGACCACTAAGGAAATGGCTTTAAATAAAACCAACTAAAAATACAGATTCATGTAAATGACCCCAAACTATATGAGACAAAGGATTGTAGAGTTGAGTTGAATGATTTTGTCAGTAATACCTCAAATGCTCACTTCAAAAATATATATGTATTTTGTTAAAAGGACAAGAATCAAGGATAAACACGAATACAAGCAAGTGCATGTGAAGCCTTATAAGATAAACAAACCAAACATGTTAAGATAAACAAACCAAGATAGTTATGTGAGCCAATGTGCATGTGTGCACTTATCCTTAGCATGACATACTAATATGCTGTGCTATACAATTATTACACCATATAGCTTTATGAGTTTATGATGGTTTTCTTATTACACCTCTGCTATTGTTATATGAGTGATAAATACCATTCTACACATCAATTACATATTACGAGCAATGACGCATAAACAAACAGGAAACAAAATATACAACCATCACAAAGGAAAGAGAAAACAGAAAACAAAAGAAAGAAAATTAGGAGAGGAAGCAATAAGCATAAACTTTATCGACATATATAAGATCATGAATACATGTATGGAGATGTTTACGTATGCACATATTTCACGTTGCCAAAAATAAATAGCATACTATACATAAATTTAGTGTTAAGTGCATTGGTTCAAATAGAGATTTGCAATGTTGAATTGTCAACCACCAACTTATCTAAAAGCTTAAGCTGTTACAAAGGTGGGCAACTATATTATTTATATTCCCAACACACCCCTTCATGTGTGGGCTAGGCTCTCCCTCGTAAGCGGGCTAAACACGTGCAAGTATTTTAATTATTAGGTAGGCGGTGAGGTTCGAACACAATATCTATTGCATGTTCTAATACTACGTTGAATTATTAACCACTGTAAGAGGGGCTAATCTGAGCCCACTAAATTATTTAGGCCCAATAGCCCAAGATTAGTGGGCCCGAATTTATCGCAAGTCCAAGAATCGGTGGGCCCAGATTTATCGCCATCAAACGGATTGAATCGCTCTAAGCCTCGAAAGGGTTCGGATCCACGAACCTAGAGACTTACTCAGGCCCGGACTCGAAAGGGTATTAGGCAAGCCTAGAAATCCGAGGCACTCGGACTCGAAAGGGTTCGGATCCACGAACCTAGAGGTCCGAAATACTTGGCTTTGAACGGATTCAGACGCAATCTAGAAGTCGCTCCGTTAATGAGTCCCAGAACACTTGCGGGCTCGGAGCTTTCCGGGATCTACGCACCAGAACCATGGGCGTAATGGAGTTCGAACAAAGGACCCGATCCCGAGGACGGTGAGTGGAGATAAATTCACTCTTCGGTTAAACTAGCCTATACCCGGGTCGAGGTGGCACGACCCCGGGGGGTCCATGAGACTCGGCAATATTTTTTGCGGCAGGACGTCCTCTGGGACTACCCCTGACCCTTTGGGATGATTGGGGATCATTGGTTAGGTGTGGCTAAGAAGAAGGGTTCGCCGAGGGATTGATCTCCTCTTCGGGGTTTTCTCATCCTCGGAGAAGTCACCTCCTCGGAGAAGTCACCTCCTCGGAGAGGTCACCTCCTCGGACAAGGTGGTTAGAGAGAATATCCCCCATGTGCCTTGCACATGGGCTCCATCCTACATCATGAGGTGCCTATAAATAGCACCCACCCATAGCTTTACAAGGGATGGATTTTGGGAGATTTTCAACTCTTGGGAAAGAACTAATTTCCCTTCTCCATTATCAACCTTGAGAGTGAAAGTGGGAGATCAATGGGAGAGCCTTGCCATTATTCTATTCTCTAGCCATTTTGCCTTCTTCTTCACCCAATCTCTTATCTCCATCATCTCCTTTATTGTTGTGTTCCTAAGTTGAGATTATTGAAGAATCTAAGCCTCTCATCATATTCTAGAGAATTCGAAGTTGTTCTTCAAGGATCTTTGAAGATCTTCGAACTTTCCAATACCTTTCTCGAACCCTCTCCTACAACCACCAACTCATTTAAAAGCTTAAGCTATTAGAGAGAGGCACACCTTTATTATTTATATTATCAACATGCAATGAAGCAATGACTTTCACCTTTTATTTGGATAAGCAATGAAGTAATGATATTCAATGCAATAAAGCACAAGGACATTCAAAGTTCCCTATGAAGTACTTGAAAACGGAAATACGTAAGGGATTAAAAATTACATTTTTTTCAAGGGAAACAAGAATTTAATACTTAACAATGATGTGAGACACTCCATTCTTAGTTAATACATAGAGCATACTTAAAATATTGTTAAGGCATGCCTCTAGAAAGATTGAAAAAAGAAATAACAAAACCCTCAAAGATAAAGCATGAAACATAATAAAGCATTGAGTTAATTTCAAGGCACAAACCAAGCAACACTTATTCTAAGTTGACTATTAATTAAGTCGTCCTCAACATTCAGGTCCAAAAAATTGACTATAGCGACATTAAAAGAACTTCCTATAAAATAGATGCAGACTCTATTTGTTAAGTAAACTAGACAAGGCCCATGCATGAAGTGTGTCGGTCCTATCCCATCAGATTCATTTTCATTCAGTTACTCCATGGGATCTACTGAAATTAAAGTTGCATTAGGCAACTAAGCCATGTATTGAGGAACTCATAGGCAAAGCATAGTGCTAAATACCAATTATTTTTCTATAGCTTCAAATTTTCCTTACCTTGATTTTAACAACTAATATTGCTATATAAATTTAACATAACAATTTCAATTTCACATAAATAAATTCCAATCGTTACAAAACAAAGTACATTTTTCAAAATAAAATTGCTATTAAAGGATATTAAATCACAAGTGATACATTCTATATTTTTATAAAATTATTATTAATTTTATTTACTTAGTTATTGAAAGTTGCTTAGTAATAGGAGTTATGAGTTTTTGTGGTTTAATTTGGTTTCTTGGTACTTATCTATTTGTTAGGGTCAGTTACACACAATCTTGTATTTAGGCCTAGTTTGGAAAGACTAAATAAGTGCACTTTTTGACTTTTTATAAAATATGGGTTGGGTTTGGGTTGAGTTTGAAGTGATGTGTTAGAGAGGTGATGTGACTTAAATAAGGTGATGTGACTTAAATAAGATAGTGACTTTTTGACTTTTTGTCTTTTTTCAATCATGCCAAACTTGGCCTTAATACGTATTATCAATGAAAGAATGAGCTGGAGATTTTCTAAATTAACTTCTTGTGAAGTTTATGGAGCTTTGGTTCCTCTCAAATTGAACCAACATGAGGTCTTCGCCCTCGAAGTGGTCTTTTCTTCCTATTTTTTCTATTTTTATTTTTTTTAACAAAAAGGTTCGTATCAATTGGTATTAGAGCCATCGATCCTTAGCAATGAATTTAGCACAAGATGTGGTGTTAGGGTCAGTTACACACAATCTTGTATTTAATACATATTATCAATGAAAGAATGAGCTGGAGATTTTCAAAATTAACTTCTTGTGAAGTTTATGGAGCTTTGGTTCTTCTCAAATTGAACCAACATGAGGTCTTCGCCCTCGAAGTGGTCTTTTCTTCCTATTTTTTCTATTTTTATTTTTTTTAACAAAAAGGTTCGTATCAATTGGTATTAGAGCCATCGATCCTTAGCAATGAATTTAGCACAAGATGTGGTGGATTCAGTACGCAAGGATTTACAAGAGATGGAAATGATTAAGAGCACCAAGTCGTTTAATAAATCTTTAGATGAGATTAAAAGGTCGATTACAAAATTGAATTATTATGAAGAATCAAAAAAGACGAATGAAAAAAAAAAAGAAGGCAGATCTTAAGAAAGTTGATAAGTACTTATGTTTCAAAGTAGCAAAAGAATATTTCATTGCAATGTTCAAGATCAAGTCTTGATTGAGTAAAAAGTCAATTGCATGTTTGTAAAGTTTTAGTCCGAAAAAACTTAGGATCCTGGTGGATAATATTAATTTATGTTTTTTCAACCTTGACAGGCTAATTTTAAGGGGTAGTAGGAATGATACATTTTATATTTTTATAAAGTTATAATTACTTTTATTTACTTAGTTGTTAAAAGTTGCTTAGTATTAGCTATCTATCTTTTAGGTTTAGTTACGCACGATCATGTATTTCATATCATACAGTATTATCAATGGAACAAGATAAATTCTTAATTAACTTCTCGTGAAGTTTATGGAGGTTTGGTTCTCCTCAAACTGATCCAACATGAATTTCTTCTATTTTGATTTTTATTAACAAAAAAGTTATTATCAACAATTGAGAAGGCACACAATTGCAATTACATGGCTTAAAAAAGCTAAATTCAAATCTTCTTTCAAATCATTTCCATAAATTAACACCAAAATGCAGAGCAATCTACAGATTTCCCAAAGAATTATCATTATTTGGTACATAAAAACAACAAATGAAACAATAAGGACACATAAAAATCAATATTCTACGAAGATCTACAAGAAATATAAAAAATGTGAATTCGATTTCATAAATTCTAGATTTTCATGCATGTACATTATAAAAAAAGATATCGTAAAAGATCTGAGAGACGAACCGGCAATGAATTGCAGAGTAATTGACGAGAACAATAGCAGGAAGCGCAACGATCTTCCTCCACAGATCTCAGTCATCTCTCTCTCTAATATTCTCTCTTTCTCTCTCTAAAACTCTCTCTCCCTCTGTATTTTGCCTATAAATTTTGGATCATTGTTTTTGTTTTTGTTTTTCTTTCCTGCAACATTACGCTACCGACGCCATTTTGTCAATTGATAAGGAAGACATGTGTTTCCGGTAATTGTATTTGGTGCCTACTTGTTTTAATATTTTGTGTTTTTACCACATTATTGCTTCTGTTTCAATATTGGGACCCTTGCTCATGAAAAAAATGTTGTCCAAATATGAGTAGCAGATTTTCATTGGGTTTTTAGTTTGGGGGGTAATTTTTTATAAATTCTTCTTTACCTACTTATATTTCATTTAATTCATATTATTTTTTATATTTTAATAAGTCTTATGAATAACATAGTTACCAAAATATCTTTAATAATATTCACATTTATAGTGTGAATGTTCCGTGATGTGAATATTCACATCATCAATGTGAATGTTTATACCATCAATGTGAATGTTAACATATCAATGTGAACATTTACACATCAATCTGAATATTCACATTGTAAAATATGAATGTTTACATCACTAAATTACTAACCGTTCAATTTTTTTTTTGTAAGGGTAGAAATGTCTATTTAATACTTTAAATATGAGAATTAGGATTTGGTAGATTAAATGTTCAAATAATAAGACTTACTGGAGTACAAAAATATTTTATAGACTAATTGGGATACAAACACTTGAAAAATGATTTTTTTAATAAATCTCCCTTTAGTTTAATATCTTAATATTAGGATTTTATAAGATAAATAATATTTAATATTTTCATAATAGTTAGAATTGCTTAACATTTTTATAAAAAAAAATTCAAATCTTCATAGAAAATTTTATTTATTTATTTTTTATAGAGAAATTTTAACTTCACAAAAAAAATTGTAAGGAGATTATATTTTTCTAATACTATTTTTAAAGCGATTTTAGCTAATAAACAAAAAAATATATTAAACCTTGTGCTACTTAAAATTCAAGAGAGATATTTCATTATTTTTTTTAATTTTTAATATGATATTGCAAATAGACTAATTAATTTATTAAAATTAGACTTTACTAAATATATATTTTAAATTATTAATAATATTAAAATAAATATTTATATGAGGATAGGAACAGGGAAATTATTACCCTTACAATGACTTATGCCATTTCTGAATGAAAACGAGAAAATATGGATTTTATATTGTATTATTTGTTTATATTGTATATATTGAATAATTCAACCACTAAAAATCACATATCAACCACCAATAAACAAACCATAACCATTTCTTGGTTGATACGTCATTATTGATTAGTTAGGCGGTAGATGGGAATCAGGTAGGCGGCGGCGGCGGAGGATTTAGCATGTGTGCCTCTCAACTTTTCAAAAATTACTGTCTATGCTATTATTTTCAAAATATCTTCTAATATGTACCCTCTACAAATTATATCTATATATTTAGGAAAGGAAAATGCGTGAGAGCTCGAAAGAGCTCCAGCCCGAATCCCCCGAATACCAAAACGATATCGTTTTGGCAAATTTTTTTTTTTCTTTTTCTTCTTCTTTTCGTTTATATCTGAAACGACTCCGCTACGTAGCTCGAATCACTACAAACAAGATCTAATGGGTTAGAGTGAGAAGCTCCTCATTCTCTCTAGAAACTTTTCGTTTCTAGGGTTTCTGCATTCAATTCTTCGTTGAACTGTAAACAAGATCTAGGATGGCAATTATTCATTCTATCTCCGATTTTAATGTTGCTGGTGTAGGGTCGGATGTGAATATTGGATCATCAAGTTTTAGGGATCAATGATGAAGGGAATCTAGCAGTTCTACATCGTAATGCTGATTACGAGCAGGTTGATCTAGTTAGCAATCAAGAAGGGGACGTTATGTCACAGAAGGCGACGGAGTCAGGACCTTTTGGGAAGAATTTTCGTGGTGGCTTTCACGATCGTGGCAGAGGGATTCGTGGAGGCAGAGGTACATATAGAAAGGAATCTAGATCGTGGGCAAATGTAGCATCGACTTCTGTTAGATCTGAGGTAAAACTATAGTACTTTCCTCCTAAGTTGTCCCAGGATAAGATTGTGGTGGAAATGCCACCTTCATCTCCTCCTGCCAAATGGGAGACATGTTTGGTTGGTTATTTTATTGATAAGCGATTACCTTACACCTTAGTTAGTAACAGTGCTTTCAATATGTGGAGAAACAAAGGTCTATTAGAAGTTAAAATGAATGATGATGGATTTGCTTTTTTTATGTTTGAAAATAAAGATTGTTGTAGGAATATCCTTGATGGTGGCCCTTGGTATGTTGGGGGTTTTTTGTTGATCCTAAAACAATAGCATCGTATGATGAGGTTGTCTAAGGAGGATAAAAATACAATTCCTGTGTGGGCTAAGTTCTATAATATTCCGTTGGAATTTTGAAATGGGGATGGTCTAAGCAGGAGAGCTAACGCTGTTGGCACTCCTTTGTTTATGGACCAACTTACAGCTTCTGGAAATCGTATTTCTTTGCCCGTGTCTGTGTGAATATACAAGCAGATTCTCTATTTCCAGATAGTTTTTCCATTACAAGCGAGGGTGATTCTGTTGAAATTCGAGTTGAATATCAGGGGGCTCCATCTAGATGTGCCCATTGTAATGTTTTTGGCCACGAAACCAAACAATGTCTCTTTGCCCAAGTGTCCAAATTAATTGAGTTACAAAAAGAGACGGAGAACTTAAGTGGGGAAGAAGTTGGCTGGACCACTGTGAAGAACAAGGGGAAATGAAAGGTAGGTGAGCCTTCCCAGGAGATGGAGTCTGTGGCACCAATTGAGGTATCGAGTTTATCAAATGTAGGCATGGTGGATTCGGGCAAGGACCGTGTTAATACCTACTTGGAGGATGTGGTCACAACTACAGACTCAACTGCAGTTATTGTTACCAAAGAAGTAGCATCGCTAGAGGATGAAATTACAACCAAGGTGTAGACGTCCCCGAACGCCCCGGGAGGATGAGTCCCGTTCTGTTCATTTGGGCTCACTACATGTTCGGACTCTCAAATTGTCACGGTTCTTAATCTGAACCAAAGAGTCCAAATCCAGCAAATCGTTTTGAGAAAACAGATTTTTTGAAAGAAGTGCCAAACATGGACTGCTTTGCCAGATACAGAGTCGCCACCTAAATGTTTTATTTTGGGGAAATTTAGGAAACCCTGACTCGTTTGCCTAAGGCCACGTGTCCGTCATCACCAAAGTTGCCTCGGCTCGGGAACTTGGGTACGATTGGGGAAGGTCACTTCGTGAGCACCGACATGAAAATGACAAATGGGCATATACCAACATGAGTGAGCCTCAGCCACACTCACATAGGAGGCCATCAGATGAAAACAAGACAACTCGAAATGCATGCACGCGTGCACGCAAACCGAGGACCGACCCTCAGGCACCGAAATGCCACTCTAATGAGACATGGCAAAGACATGGAATATGATATGCAAACATGCAAAAATCAGTAGCAAAATGAGGGACAAAACAGCCCCGAAACAACTACCTCCCCAACCCGATGCATGGAATTTCTCCCGAAATGCAAAATTAGGTACATGAAATGGCTTACAGCTATACAAAGCATGCATAATTGGTACATG
>NW_021025123.1:1344583-1383940 GCF_004153795.1 Camellia sinensis
TACTTCAGTCTTTCAGTTCAGTACAGTAAACAGTCATATGTGGTACATCCGTTAGCATAACAGTAAACAGTAGGTCTAGAAGACCGAACAGTAATGATGGCCATCAGTCAGTAAACAGTAGTGGTTCCACGAGGGAACCGACAGAGATCTCTATAACAGTAGCAGTCAGTAACAGTAGTTGCTAAGGATGCCACAATATAGTTCAGAATAGAGGACATTCATTCATTCAATTAACAGTAACAATTCAGTAAGCAGTACAGTTCAATTGTTCAGAAAATAATTATTTTGAACATATCTTTACACAGTTGTTACTCACAGAGTTTGGGCTACAGTATGCTAGAGCGTGTCTCCCCAGTCGCCAGCCCTACACAGTTAACAGATTGAACGCACACTAAGCTACACAGTTGGGAAACATAACAACTTAATCCCTAATTTGCCTCGGTGTGTTCTACATCTATATCCTCAATAAGATGTCTTAAACTAGGCCTAAGAATGCCTAGAATGGAATGAGGATGCAAAGATGTGATCAGAAGACTGTTTCAAGATTTTCAGAAAGACAGAGTCCCGCTCGAGCGCAGGTTTCAATTAGTGAGCGGTTATGCAACAAAGGTACACGCTCGAGCGTCAACTTTCCCGCTCGAGCGTACTGTAAAGTACTGGATGGGTGAAATCTCCGCTCGACGCCCGCTCGAGCTTGAGACATGACTCCGCTCGAGCGCCCAATCCTCCGCTCGAGCGGACTGTAAAACAGTGCAGAGATACTGGATGCTCGGATTCCACGCTCGAGCGGCACTTCCCCCGCTCGAGCGGAAGTGCAGAATCTGGGAATTCCAGATTGCACCTCCAAGCTCAAACTCACATTCAAATGCATCAAAACCAATCCTCTTGGGCCCATTTTCTGGAAAACATTTATAAACACATAGAATATCATAGTTCAAAGCTCAATTTTGAGAAATCAAGGCCCAAGGGTGTTTAATTCAAACTCAATTTCAAACCAATTTCATGAACAATATGAACACGCAAACATGCATGAATTCAAATCACTTGGAAGTTCCAATTTGATGCTCTAAGGAGCCAATTGATCCAAAAACAAGTTGAAAACATGGACCATTACAAAATTATGAACATGCATGTTCCATTTCACCATGGATTCAACTCAAAACTCATCAATTCAAACATGCATGCATGAATTATGTTCTAATCCTACATGTATGAACTAAAACATGGCTTAACTCTACAAATGAAGCATGAATCATGCAAGAATCAAGTCTATAACAACAACAAGAAGATGAATGTCCTACCTTAGTCTTGTGTTCAAGGTTTAGGTGTCCAATTTGACAATTTGCACTTCAATTCCAAGCTATTCAAGCCAATTCACTAGAACAATTCAACTCTCTCTCCCTTCCTCTCTCTCTAAGGCCGGTTGAACAAGGAGAAAGAACTCATGAAATATTTTGATTCAAGCATGCAAGGGCTCTAATCTGTTGTATTGAGTGGGCCACTAAGAGTGGCAATTTGGTAATAAGTCCAGTTCATGTAATTTAGCACCATTAATCTAATTTAATCATACCTAATTAGTTTTCAGATAAGTATACCATAAAATTACATTAATTATGAGGATCCTAAAACATCAATCAATTCCGGATTCGGCCGCCGATAAGGCCTTCAATTAGCAGTTTAAACATAAAACACAAACAGAGCAAATAATCAATCAAACAGATAGATGCACAATTAAACAGATAGACTCAGTCAATTAATTCCAGATTCCAGTCAGTCAGTTCAGTACTTTAATCAGTCCAATTATCAGTCATAATCAATTCAGTTTAACGGTAATCGATGGTTATCGGTAATCAATCAGTCATTAATTGGTAAACAGTATGAGGGTTGTTACAATTTCAGTGGCTAGAAGGCCAAACCAAGCATGCAATAAGAGCTTAGGTGTAATGCTCAAAATAAGGGACAATCAAGCATACAAGGAAGCATATGATCTCAAACAAGAAAATTCCCTTAATAAAACATAGAGATGATGTCAAAAGGAGACTTTTTCTAGTTTATAACAAATCTCAAAAGTGAACACAAATAGGGCTAATCTATTATGCAAAAATGGCCCTAAAAGAGAGATTAGAGACAAGGGACAGCAGCTGGCCCCAAATAGTAAAGAGCCCTTCAATAAAGTTGAAGAGGGACTCAAAACAAGGCACTTTACAGTTTATATCAAGTCTCTAAAATAAACACAAGTGAGGCTAAAACAACATGCAAGAAAAAGGCCTAAGAGAGGGATAAAAAGACAAGTGGTAGCAGCTGGCCTCAAACAGAGGAGAGCCCTTAAACAAAGTTGAAGAGAGGCTCAAAAAAAGACATTTTAAAGTTTATGACCAAGTCCAAAACAGCTCACAAATAAGACTAAAATACCATGCAAAAATAGGCCTAAAAGAGAGATTAAACACAAAGGGTAAGGACAAGACCTCAAACAGAAAAAAGTCCTTGATCAAACATGAAGGTGAGCTCAAAATAAGACTATTTCTAGTTCGGGTCGGAGCCCAAAAATGCTTTCAAGTATGGCTTATAAATGAAGCAAAAAAATGCAAGTTTAAGGGAAATGTGTGTTTACCCTTGAAGAGCAGTGAACCAGCAGCTTTTGGACCAAATTTCCGAGCTTCCAACCTCTGCAAATGGCCTCCAAGTTGCTGGAATGGAGTGTGGAGGTGTGGTGCTATGGGTTGTAGTGCAAATGGTGCAAGACTCTTAGGGTTTGGAGGGTTGAAAGAGAGAGAGATGGAGGATTGTATGTAATGGCTCTAAACAATTTTTTGTAACCCCTTGAAATGAAGGGGAGAGGCTGGTTATATAGAGGGAGAGGGGTGGAGAAAAGGGGGGAAAATCAAATTCAAATTTCCCTCTCAAAAGGCAGCCCCCCGGATACAAAATCTAGGGGAAAACAGAGGGTACAGCTGGAAGGCACTTGGAGAGAGGATTCTGGCCGGCCAGGTTCAAAAGGTTCAGGTGGCTGGCCAGCCACCCCCCTGGCCAGCCGGCCAGCCAGGGGTCAAAAGGGTCAATCAAAATTGCTGGCCGGCCGCCCCAAAAAGGTGGCCTCCCATGTGTGCACAACACAAATATGTGGTCAAAACCCAGAAAATGTGAACCAGGAGAGAGAAAAGCCAACTTTTTAGAGGGGTTCAAAAGGTTCAAGGACAATTACTGGCCGGCCTATACATATTGGTGGCCTCCCAGGTGTGTACAACACAAATATGGGGTTTAGGGCTAAAGAAAGTGGCCCGGGAGTGGTCAACATTAGCTTTCTAGTGAGGAAAACGGGTGACGGAGAGCGATGAAAAAATAAAACTGGTTTTTCAGAAAAATTTCTGGCCTCCCACCCTCCTACAAGCTTTCTAACAATGAAAATAAGGTCTCCACCAAAAATGAACCAAAACGGATGCAAAACGGAGGTTCGGGGACCGAAACGCGCGGCTTGGGGCCTCGAAAATGGGTTGTTAAGCACCGGAGGTGGCATTCGACCACGAAGTTGGTCTCTCGGGCCACAGTGTTCCTCAAAAGGGAGGAAATAAGGTGTATACAAAAAACCGGAGCAAACGGAGGTGGTTAGGCGGTCCCGAACCGAGGCACACGGCCGTCGGCTCCGAAAAATCAGAAACCGGGCTCCAAACGGGAAAAATGGCCTACGACCACGAAACGTAGCCTACGGCCACTGAGAGATGATCTACGAGACCTCTCCCTCCCTTCGGGAAGAGAAAACAGAGAAAACAGAGCCTGGTTCGCAAACCGAGACAAGGCACGAAAGAGTTTGGAAGTCCGGAGGCAAGGCTCGCAACCGGGACTCTGAAACTTTTGAACGAGCACAATATGCAATATCATTGAGCGCTCAATCAATGATGTCTGAGTCTTAAGGTCGGTCAAAAATGGGTTGTCTACATAAGGCAACAACACAAGTTGAGGCCTTTCATTCTGATATCATGGATATTGCTATTCTGATCCATCCAGCAACATAAATCATACTCAAGGAAGTGGCATCAAAGGTAGAGAGCAAGCAGCCTACTCCAAGTAACAAAGGGGAGAGGGTGGAGAGCATACATTCTTCTGGAAATTCCTCAAAGAGCGAATCTTCTGGCAAATCTGGAAGCCAGAAGAAGAAGAAAGGTAAATAGTCTATTTTGGGTTCTGGTTGTGTTTTTTTTGTTATATCTCATGTCTATAAAAATTGCGTCTTGGAATGTTAGAGGGTTGAATGACCCATCTAAGCATAAAGAATTTTTTGATCTTGTGCACAAAGAGAATATCAAAATCATGAGTCTTTTGGAGACAAAAGTGAAATCTGAAAATGAAGCTAAATTTTTTGAAAAAAGCTTGAAAAACTGGAATCTTTTGTCTAATTCACAACCAGATAGAGCTGCTAGAATTTGGATATGTTGGGATCCTAATTTTTGTAATATTGTTAGCATCAGGATGGCAGCTCAGTTTGTTTTTTGTAGGGTTACTATTTTGGAAGGGGATACTAGTTTTTTTGCTATTTTTGTATACGCTGAAAATGAACATGTGCTGAGATTGCCCTGTTTTGCTGAAATTTGCTCTTTAGTTAAGAATCATGTGAGTTCTCCTTTAATATGCCTTGGTGACTTCAATGCTGTTAGATTCTCTTATGAAAAATTGGGTGGTAATGCCAGCTGGAATAGTTCTAAGGAGTTGTTTAATAATATGATTCTTGATGCTGACCTTGAGGATTTGTCTTATACTGGGTGCCAATTTACTTGGTCCAACAAAAGAAGTGAGGGAGCTTATATCACATCCAAGATTGATAGAGCTCTTGTGAATGAGAAGTGGCTTACGAGTTACCCTAACTCTTCTGCCCTTTTCTTGCCTTCGGGGGTCTCTGACCATTCTCCGGCTGTAATCACTTTGGATCCTAAAGTATCTAACTTTAGGAAACCATTTAAATTCTTTGATTTCTGGGCTGATCATCCCAATTTCATTCAGAAAGTTGATGAGGTGTGGAGGAAATACATCAAGGGTTCCCCTATGTTTAGGGCTTGCCAAAAGCTGAGAACCCTCAAGCCTATCTTGAAAAATCTAATAAAAAAGAGTTTAATGATATAACTACTAGAGTGTCCCATGCTAAGGACCAACTTGTTAGTGCTCAAATCAAACTTGACAAAGACCCTCTCAATGGTGTTCTTCAAACCCATGAGAGGGTGGCCTATGCAAAGTATGTGGATCTCAGTAGTGTGGAGGAAAGACTTGCAGATCAAAAGTCTAGAGTCCAGTGATTGGGTTATGGGGATAGGAACTCCAAATTCTTCTTTAGAACTATTAAGGGAAATATCAACAAGGGTAGGATCCAGAGTGTTGTGTTGAATGATGGTGTTAGGGTGACAAAAAGTGAAGAGATTTGTGCCACATTTGTGAATTCCTTCACTGATCTTTTTGGGAAACCGTTCTCTGATAATTATGATGGCTATGATAGAATTACCCAACTTGTCAATAAGAGGGTGTCGTGGATCAGTGCAATGATCTTGCTAGGGAGGTCTCTGACAAGGAGATTATTGATGCTTTCAATTCTCTTAAAGCTAACAAAGCCCCTGGCCCTGATGGCTATTATGCTGGTTTTTTCAAGAAGTCTTGGGAGGTTGTGGGAAAGGAGGTTGTGGTAGCTGTCAAATCATTCTTTCGGTCTAGTGAGCTTCTCCAAGCTCTCAACAGCACAACCATAGCCCTTATTCCCAAAACTCCTAATGTTGAGAAAGTTGGTGACTTTAGGCCTATCTCTTGCTGTAACACTTTGTACAAATGCATCTCTAAGATCATAGTTGATAGGATCAAAGTTGTCTTACCTGACCTCATTGACCCTGTGTAGTCAGCTTTTGTCCATGGTAGGAGAATCTCGGACAATATTTTTTTGTCCCAAGAGCTTATGAGAGGCTATCACAAAAATTCTCCTACCCCAAGATGTGCAATGAAAGTTGACATAATGAAAGCTTATGATAATGTTAGGTGGGATTTTGTTCTTGATGTCCTTAGAGCTATGGGTTTCCCTCTAAATATCATTTGTTGGGTTAAGGCTTGTATTACAAGTCCTTCTTTCTCCATATGTATCAATGGGAGCCTTCATGGGTACTTTAAAGGGGCTCGGGGTCTGAGACAAGGTGGCCCCATGTCCCCTTATCTTTTTGTTATGGTGATGGAGATTCTTTCCAAAATTCTAGCTGAAAAATCTACCCATCCTGATTTTAAGTTCCATTGGAGGTGTGATAAAACTAAAATTGTGAATCTGTGTTTTGCAGATGACCTTATGATTTTCTGCAAAAGGGATGTGTTTACTGTTTCGGTAATTAAGGAAGGGTTAGATGAATTCCAAAGCCTATCTAGGTTGTCTCCTAGTCCCCATAAGAGTCATATTTTTTTCTCAGGGTGTGAGAAGAAGTTGCGTGACGAGCTTCTTAATGTCGTCAAGTTTAATGAGGGTGTACTACCGGTGAGATATCTAGGTATTCCTTTAATCTCAACTAAGTTGAAATCTAGTGATTACGACAAACTTGTTGAGAGAATTACATATAGAATCAAGAGTTGGACTAACATATGTCTTACATATGCTGGTAGAGCTCAACTGATTCAATCCATTCTCTTCTCGATGCAAGTGTATTGGTCCTCGTTGTTTATCCTCCCAAAGAAGGTTGTTAAATCTATTGAGAGTCTCTTTAGATCTTTCTTTTGGTCTGGTTGTGAGCTTAGGAAATATGGGGCTAAAGTGTCTTGGGAGCATGTCTGCTCCTCCAAATCTGAAGGGGGTCTTGGTTTTAAATCCATAGAGGTGTGGAACAAAGCTGCAGTGGCCAAGCATATCTGGTTTCTTTTCTCCGAAGGAGAACAGTCTATGTGGTGCCAGTGGGTGAAATCCTATTTACTTAAAGGTCAGAGTCTATGGAGGGTTAAAATGCCTAGTGACCCTTCTTGGGTCTGGAGGAAAATTCTATCCCTTCGGCCTGTCATTTACCCTTTGATTCTGCACAAAATTGGGAATAGGGGTGATGTTTTCTTGTGGTTTGACAATTGGCATCCTCTTGGATCTTTGTGGGCGAGGTTTGGTGTTAGAGTTGTCTATGATATTGCCTTTGGGATGGATGCTAAGGTTAGTAGTATTGTTAATAATCGTTCTTGGAGTTGTCCCAGGAGAAGGAGGAGCTTCTTACAGGAGTTGATTGAGCATACCCCGCTTACGTTTACTTCCAACTCTGGTAATGATACTGTTATTTGGGTGCCGTCTTCTGATGGTAAGTTTTCTATAAATTCAACTTGGAATTGGTTCAGGAAATCTTTTACTACAGTTTCTTGGGAGAAGCTGCTGTGGGGTCCTTATAATATTCCTAAGGCAAGTATGGTTACCTGGATGGCTATTTTGGGGAGATTAAACACAGTGGATAGGCTTAAGCTGTTTTGTATATCTCAAACCTCTATGTGTGTTTTGTGTAATGACCCTTACGAGGATCATAACCATTTATTCTTTGATTGTCCCTTCTCCAGTTGAGTTTGGGAGAGTATTAAAGGGAAACTTAATGTGAATTGGCCCCATCTCCTTTGGCTTGACATTGTTCAGTTGGTTTCTAAAACGGTCAAAGGTAAATCCCTTAGTGCTGTGGTCACAAGGCTTGCATTTACTTGTACTGTGTATCAGCTTTGGATTGTTAGGAACAATTGCATATTTAGAAAGGAAAAGATTCTTGAAGAGATTGTGATTAAAGGCATTGTGGATATGATTAGATTTCGAGTAATGTCTATTACTAACCTCAAATTGCATCCTAGTGACAGTTGGTTTTTGAGTTCCTGGAGGCTGCCTAACACTGTGTTGAAAGCAACAACAAATGAAATGAGAGTTGAGAGTTCAGTAAATTGTGGGTTGAGTGGTGGTAGCACAAATTGAGTGTTTTCTTAATGGTTTGCTCATTTTGTAGGTACATGGATAAGTTGGAACTGCGGGCTGTACATGGATCTGAAGTTTTTTTTGTGGAGAACATGTACATGCGTAGATTGAAGACTGTAAGTGAGATTACCTATATCAGAGGGTTGAGAGATTTGGGAGGCTACCATATACCATACCCTAAACTTCTACTAGCCATATTGAGAGTTGTTTTTGTATATTCTGCTCTAACTTTTTGGTGTAGGTACTTGGAGCTGAAGAAATTTGAGAGATGTGAGATTCTATATTGTGGGTTGAGTGATGTGAGCCCATATTATGAGTGCTGTTACGATATCCTGACTGATACAGTGTTAGTTAACCCGATGTATATGCGATATTCATTATATTACCAATTTTGCACAGGAGGTACTAAGCTGTGTGTTAAGCTCGGTGATGGCTGGACTTGTTGGCGGCTATGGATTGGTCGATACAAGCAATCTGCTGGATATACCTGGTTGATGAAAATGGTACTTGGAGGGTTGGGGAGCAGTGTACAGCAGCTCTTTGTTGGCCCCTGTCGTGTGTATGGATGTTTCTCGGCTAGAATCTTCAACATTTGGAAGTGTTGTCGCAGAATTAATGGCTGCTGGAAGCGCCGTTGGAGTGAAGAAAGTTTTATTTATGTGTATATATCTGTCTTTATTTTATGTTATTGTTCTACCATCTTTTTTAACCTACCTTTGCGGGGTGTGCAAGGTTTTATTTATGTGTTAACAGTGTTGCTAAGATGGATGTTCATGGTCCACATGTCCTTCTATGGGGCCCATGAACATTCGATTGTTTGCTTCTTTTGTGTTAGTTGTCGGCTTGTGCTGTCCGGTTTATGTTGGTTTGTTATGGTTTGGTTTTGGGTGGATATGCATAGTTGCTGTCCATTTTTTCTTTGTTTCTTTGTATAGTTTCGGGTAGGGCCTGGGGCATGCCCCTTGTATTCTTGTGTTAGTCTTTTGTTTTATTTTATGACTTACTTACCCAAAAAAAAAAGCTCGAATCCCCCGAAACCCCAAAACAACGTCGTTTTGGGTTTTTTTTTTTTTTTTTTTTCCATCTTTCATTTTCCTTCTCGTTTGTCTGAAGAAGAAGAAGAAGAAGAAGAAGATCTGAAATCAAATCAAACCCACTTTCCTTCAACCACAAAATTGATTCAACCACAAAATTGAAACCCATCACAAACCCATCCAAAAATCAAACCCAGATCTGGATCTACTAGGGGAAAAAAAAAAAAAAATCAACAACAACAAATCATCTCCATCTTCAACACATCATCATCAACAACCATATCTTCATCAACATCACCATCATCAACACATCATCTCCATCTTCAGAGGCAGGAAAAAAAAAAAAAAGAAAAAAAAAAGAGAAAACAGAGTCGCACCCTACCCGCCATCACCGTCGCACCACCGTCACCGCCACCATCGCCATCAAACGGTGGCATAAGGAAGATTCGGGCTCTTTCTCTTCCCCTCTCTTCTCTCTCTCTCTCTCTCTCTCTCTCTCCCTCCTGTGTGTTCAGATTTCAGATAAGAAAATGCGTGAGACCTCTAAAGAGCTCTAGCCCGAATCCCTCGAATGCCAAAACGACGTCGTTTTGGCAATGTTTTTTTCTTCTTCTTCTTCTTCTTCTTCTTCTTCTCGTTTATATCTGAAATCTGAACACACAGGGGGGGAAAGAAAGAGAGAGAGAGAGAGAGAGGAGGAGAGACGGAAGCAGAGAGAGAGGCGACGGTGATAGTGGGGCGGGGCGACGGTGATGGCGATGGCAGGGCAGGGCGGGGCGACGGTGATGACGGGTATGGTGCGACTGGGTGCGACTCTGTTTTCTCTCTGTTTTATTTTCTTTTTTTTTTGGCTCTGAAGATGGAGATGATGTGCTGATGATAGTGATGTTGATGAAGATGTTGTTGTTGATGATGATGTGTTGAAGATGGAGATGATTTGTTGTTGTTGATTTTTTTTTTCCTAGTAGATCCAGATCTGGGTTTGATTTTTGGGTGGGTTTGTGATGGGTTTCAATTTTGTGGTTGAAGGAAAGTGGGTTTGATTTGATTTCAGATCTTCTTCTTCTTCTTCAGACTCTTCTTCTTCAGACAAACGAGAAGGAAGATGGAAAAAAGAAAAAAAGAAAAAAAAACCCCAAAACAACATTGTTTTGGGATTTCGGGGGATTCGAGCTCTCAGTGATTCGAGCTATGTAGCGGAGTCGATTTATTTAATAACTGACCCACTAGACCTATTAATCTGGATATTAATTTCACTGAACCTGTTTGGTAAATTTTTTTTTAAAGTTAAAAATTGATAATCAAAAAGCAGAAATTAAAAATACCCCTACCTCACCTTTCCAATAATTAATTTTTTTCAACTTATTTAAACTATTCCTACTTAATAAATTATAAGTAAAAACTGCACCAAATAGTCTTTCACAAACTTTTAAATCAAAATAAAGTTATAATTGCCCCCTAAAAGCTATAACAAACAATCCCACTGACAAGAGGGAGCAATCAAAGCCAGAGTAAAAACAAATCCCACTAACAAGAGGGAGCAATCAAAGCCGGAATAAAACTCCACCATCTCTAACAACTCAATAAACATACTTCTTCCTTTTTACTTTCATTTGTTTCCAAAAAAATTTGTGTTTAGCAAAGCCGCCGAACCCAAAACTTATTACCTGTATCATTTTGACACCTTAAAATGTCAAACATTTATCTGTCTGCATATTTAAGATGATTTAAAAGCAAAAGCATTTTAAAATCCTTCACAAATTTAAAATCTAAACACAACATTAGTAACGTTACACAAGTTATTGTATCATAAATGTCACATACCAACCAATGAAGATCGAGTTGCAAAACCATTAAAAATTTTCCACACTATCAGTCATTAAAATCAAAACAAGTCACCCATCTGTTAGCATGCAGGACAAGTTACAACAAAAAAAAAAAAAGAAAAAGAAAAAGAAAAAGAAAAAGAACAAGAAAAAGAAAAAAGAAAAATAAATAATAAGATGACAAAAATATAGATTACACTATTTATGTTTTTTAATCCACAAAATAGAACAAAAATAAACTCTATCCAAAGATGGACGCACAATATTACAAAAACTACGCTGATATAAAACTAAATCACTTGAAGCATTTGGCATCCAAAAGAGGCTCTCCCTCAAAGGGCTCCTGATCCTCTATCATCTGATTGACCCTCTCTTTCTGGGCTTCATCTGTTAAGTCAACCTTCCTCCAATCATAAAGCTCCATGTCATAGCACTCGTCAATTACAAATTGAGGAATTTCCTGGCCACGGAAAAGCCACAGACCCTTCACCTTGAATGGGGCTTCTGCGCCGATCACCAACATCTTCCCAAAGGCATACTTGCGTGCCAGATCCATCCGTTGAAGGAATCCACCAACCTTGTTCATGGTGACAAATGAGACAGTATTCTCATCATTGTACTTGTAATCACAGAACCAAAGAGAGTATCCCTCCGGATCATACATGTCCCAGAAACCTGCAACGAATAGGACTTCATTAGGTGGAAACTACAAACATTTATTTCAGCTTTTAAAAGCATGTTTTGAAATCAGAAAAACTAGTGAAATCACAAACAATATAATACTTGTTTACGGTTCAAATTAAATCACTTCAGACATTCAGTTTTAGTTTCAACATCCATATAAAGTAAATCAAGGAATAAAATTTCAAAAGTCAACCTCCAAACAATTCAAAAATATGAATATTTTGTAAATTTGATTGAAACTGTCTCTACTGTGAAATTCCAAGAACTTTTGTCAACATGGAAGTACTAGAAACGCAAATGAGCAACAGAAGATGAAATTCCATTCAAGCGGAGATGCGCCAACTCAACATAAGAATGTAAAAGCTCCATTGACTCCGATAAAACAAAGTTCAAAACGAAACAGACACGAGAGGTGGGTGATTTGAAAAGGTTGGGGGAGCATAGCTGGTTACACTTGGCTAAAATGGCTTGACATAAAGGACCAAATTTCACAAGCAAATAACTGAGTAGTGTGCTATATATCAATATTAATTTCTAGATGTCTGACACAAGAACATAATTTTGGATAGACCAATTTGCAATAGAAATCATAGAACAATAAGTAAAGTTCACCTGTCATAATTGTTATTTAGGTAAATTAACCAACTTTGTCAGCTTAAACCAATAAAGCATGCATGAATGCTCACAAACAAAATAAAAAATCAAAATTCAGAAACATAGTTATATAGTACAATAAAGTACAACCAAATGCATAGTTTCTTCAAGAATATTAGTCCTAGTAACAGACGCTTGTATAAGTAACTTGCGCCATTAAAACATGCTGAAACCAAAAATTACAATTCTGATTGACGGTACCATTTTTCAAAGAGGAAGTCAAATTAAGACAGGCAGGAACGAACTAATTACAGTTTTCTTTCTTCCTAAAAACTTCTTAGGATGTAACAGATGCACCCTGTAAAATTACCAAAAAGTGTTTTAAATATTCTATAAATAGCTTATCGTATATTAAGTGTAAAAGCAAAAGATGAATACCTTTGATTGCAACTTCACGGAAATTGGTCTTGGTATTTGAGTAGAGCCTCTTCCACTCATCCAGTATCATCTTACTTGGGGGCAGTAGATCAAGAGAATTCTTTGGTTTGGGTTTTGGTGCCTCCTCCTCTTCCTCACCAGCTTCTTCTTTGGGCTTTGCTGGTTCCTTCTTCGCTTCTTTCTTTGGCTCATCCTTAGGCTTTGGTTTTGCAGCTTCTTTTGGTGGGGAAGGCTTCTTTGTAGACTGAACAGGTGGAACTTTTTCCGTCTGTTTAACCTCACCCAATATCTTGCTGAAATTTGCTTGATTAACCATGGTCCAGAAGTATCTCTCAACATGAGGGAACTCAGAGGTAAAGCTCGTACTCATGAGCCGAGTGAATCCCAAATACAAATTGCATGTCATGATAATATCAGCCAGGGTCACAGCATGCCCAACCAGGTAAGTGTTTGAAGCCAAATATGTATTCAAAGCACCAAGACCTCTCTTCAATGCAGAAATAGCAGCTTCCTCAGCCTTAAAACAAAAACATACAAGGATAAGCACAAAGAACACTTGTCGAGAAATTATAAATACATTGAAAAGAACTTTTTTTAAAAAGCTGAATGAAAATTGAAACCTTTAACTAGGGGTGATCAACGAACCAAATAGCTCGAGCTCACTCATGTTCTATTAATTAAAAGCTCATTTGAGCTCAGTTCATTAAGTAAACAAGCCAATCTTGAACACATTTCGGAGCTTGTTAAAGTTTTCAAACCAAGTCTGAACAATCAATTGCCGTTCGGCTCGGTTTGATACGTCCAAAACTATGTAAAAACAACAAACTATCTGAGCTTGGCTCAACAAAAGCTCCTTTGAGATCAGCTCTAAAGTTTAACAAACCAAACTTGAACAAATTTTGAAACTCGTTAAAGTTTTCAAACCAAACTTGAACGATTAACTGTTCAGTTCGGCTTCTTTATCACCCCTACCTTTCACTGGCCCACACCCTCAAAATACAAAATGAAAAAACAAAAAAAGAACGAAAGAAAATAATTAAAATTTTTAATTAAAGTAATGAAACATAAAAAAAAAAAATGTTATAAACTGTAAATATTGTTGTTATTTCAGGCAAGTAAATCCCTAATTGCCTAGAATGTGGTAAGATCAGATTATTTCCAATACCTGTAAAGCATTTGGACACCTCATGGAACTAAAATCACCATTTTCTGAAACAGGGAGACTACACATTGAAATCCCCTGTCCCTCCAAACCCCCCACCCATCACCCCAAAAACCAAAGCAGTTTTGCCTATGGAAGAAATTGAGAGGAAATCTTTTTTTTTTTTTTCTTTCATTCAAGAACTCCCCAGGGTATAAAGAAGAGCAAGTACAATTTTAGTCCACTCCATAAGTGAAGAGATTTCAATGGACATTTGAATCCTACAAGTGGGGCAGGATTTCATATTACTCAGTACACAAATTCTCCTTTCTTTCCATTCCCAACAACATCAAGAGACAGAAATATTATTTAATTTCTGTTCCTTATCTAACTTATCAATTTCTTCTCTCCACTTCCAAACAAAATGTGTGATCCAATGTATGTAATACAAATGAGTCATAAAGAGGCTGAAAACAATAAAAAAAAAAAAACTTATTTCAAATTCCACATAAGTACATGGATTCATTTATAATGCCATATAAAACAATTGATCATGCTGAGACACTTCATTTTCATGCTATTTTGACACAACAAAATACTATCAACAGAAAACAAGAGAAGACATCACTCACTGGGGGAAGGTAAACAGTGTGTCCCATTCTTAGTCTAAACCAGTTCAAAATATTAGCGTCAACCTCCAGTGATGCAAAGTCAATCCACTGCTCAACATGGGCCTAGAAAAACAATATGACAGATGATTATTATAAGCGCTAAAAAACGGAAAGTTTCTTCTCTCCTGCAGATGTGGCTGAATAAAAAAAATAACTAAGGAAATGAAATTAACGAATGAAAATCATTTGAACCATGTAGCAATTTTGACAACAAAATTATAAAATCAAGGCAAACAATATATCTTACACATTCTGTTAACGAAGAGCCACAAAGAGGATTGTCAGACTTCAAGCGAGCAACTGCAGCAACCAAGGCAAAAGTGTAAGCATAACTAAAACCATAAGAGCATTTTTTTTTTTCCTGAAAAGAAAAGAAAAATATAGTCTAACCATATCGTGCTATGGCATTGCTCTCAAAGATGGGCCCATCAGGAGTTTCCAGCACAGGAACCTATATATCAATAAGACATTTTTATAGTAAAATAAATAAACTAAATATCTGATTGTTCAAAATAAATTACAAAAAATGTAACTTTTTACCTTCCCAATAGGGTTCATCTTAATAAACTCTGGGGTTTTATTTGACACACCCATCTCAAAATTCTGGGCAAGTTCAACTTGGACACCACTGTACTCTGCAGCAATGAGTGTCTTGAAAGCATTTTTGTTTGTTTTCCCTGCATGCAAGATCTACAATATAGACCACAAACCATAGACATATTATTTATGAAAGGCCACCAAATGGGAATGCAGTAAATGACGTAACAAGAAGGACTGTGATATCCAAATGACATAGAACCTCTACGTCATTAGAGACAGTTGAAAAATATATAGAGAATATGCCACTGAATTGCACGTGTTAACATGGCCACTTTCTCCCTTCACATATATAACTAACATCAACATGGACATATTCTAGGTTTATATATAATATATCACTTAAATTTCTGATTTTGGTGAATTATCCTAAAACTCACAAGGAACACCTCATCATGCATTAAAAAAATTAAAGAAGACTGGTCACGACGTTCAAATTGCAATAGCTCAAAAATCCAGTTAGACCCATGAGCAAGCTTCAAATTATGAACGAAGTCATGAACCAAGCAAAGATTAAAGAGGATTAGAAACCTCAAATCAAGCTTTAAATTGACTTGAGCTTCACCCAAGTTCAAGTAGTCCACTCCGCTAAGCCTGATCAGCTCTTCATGCAACTAACGACCCTAAAACTGCAACTTTTGCTTCCTGAATTAACAAAATTTTGGCTACATTCCTATATATACTACAAAAAAAGGTAAAGAACTATAAGCAGATCTTCAAATACTGCATTGATGCAGATGCATAGCTTTATCCCATAAGAAAAAATTTATGCTCTAAGTTCAAGTAGAATATTGCAGTTTGCTATTCTGAGTTCCACTACAACATTCAACAAATTCAAAAGCAACAAGTTGCAATATGTTGATATCTCTTGTACAGTTCAGAATTACGACAAACTTGAGAGACACAAAACCCAACTTAAATAATCACATTCAACCAAATAAAACACTTCTAACAATAAAATAAATATCTATAAATCCATACATTCTGTAGCTATATTTCAATTTGTTTTCCCAATTCCGAATATTTTCTCAAGAACCAAACAGAACAAAAGTGAAACACATAAAAAAAAATCGATATCAAAATTATATGTGGATAATTAAACCTTATGAGCACCAAAATTTAAAAAAATAAAAAATAAAAAATTCCGTTTCACATACAGTAAGCGATTGTCCAAATCCAACTATATATATATATACACAAACACGGCAATTCAAATCAATATGTTTAATCTCAGAACTCAGATCATGCTTGTCTATACAATCATGCACATACAAACTAGTAATATGAATAAGAAGAGCAGAAATGACTCACCAGCGCCATTTCTTAAGGGAAAAACGATCGCTTTTTGATATCGGATCTGAAAACAAAAGCACAAAAATTACAACACACATCCAGAAAAAGCTGAATTGAATTGAAGTATGTTAGAGAGAGAGAGAGAGAGAGAGAGATTGGACCTTAGAGTACGAGCGATCTTCCGAAAAGCAAGAAGCTTTGCGAGTGAAGAGAGAAAGGAGAGAGAGAGAGAGAGAGAAGCGAAGTGGCACAGTAGGGCTTAAACAGCGACAGGTCGAAAAGGTCGGGTTTTTCCGACCCGAATAATCGGATTGGGTTTTAAATTTGGCTGATCGAGTTGAAAAAGGCCCAATTTGCAGTGAACGTTGGGCTTCTCAAAATGTTGGTTAAAACGGGTTTATTATTATTTAGTAGTTTGGGAGTAAGGTCACATGGTGTTTTATGATAGTATGATTAGTAGAGATGGTGAACTATTGATTATTTATGTTGAGTGATTGAGGAATATGAAAGGACATAATGAATGGTTATTGGTTATTCGAACTATTGTATAATTTTTTGGTTAAACTATATTTTTCCAAATCACAAATATAGGGGTGGATCCAAATATGATGTGTTTGTAATTTTATATTTAAATTTTGAATAGTTTAATGATTGGGGGCAATTTGATGAATGAAAAAAAATATTAAGCAAATTTTGATAGTTTAATAAATCAAACAAATCAATCAACAATTATTAGATGTGGGGAGGTAGTTTTGGAATATTCTTTTAATCCAGACAAGCTCTCGAGAGATTCTTGAGATGTCACCTGAAATAGAAGAACGACTCCGCTCGGTGGTGCCTGAATCATCACTCCAACGGGCAAGTTAACTTTTTTATGAAGAGTCCTTTGTTTCTTTAAGTTCAAGTAATTTGAAACATACTTCCTCCTTCAACCTTCTTCTTCTTTTTATAGAGTCATTCTCTTTGATATTTTCTCTATATAGCTTAGCCCTTCATCATCACTCTGTTAAGACTCATTTCCCTACTATACTTTTTAGAAGGGGACAGTGTAGTCCCACTTAATGAGATCATGCTGACTTACCTGATATACTTGGCTCCATTGTACGGCGCAAGTACTCTTTTTAACTCATCGTTCTCCTCATTTGTCTTTCGTGTCTACTTGGCAATGACTTTCAATCCAATGGGCTTTGGCTTCATTTGACCCATTCCAGATGGGCTTGGATGTACTCTGTTTATCGTTTTAGGTGCATCTCTTTTCGGTTTTCACATTAGATGTTGTAGTTATATGAATGATTTTTTTTTTGAAGAAGAAAAGATGTGATTGTACATTTTGTATAATAATTAATGGTAAGTGTAAATGTGATATGCTTAAAATTTTATATTTAATTTTTTTAATAATTTGATGATTGAGGAAATTTGATTAATAGTTTTAGATAATTTGATGAAGGATTTTTTTTTTATAACAATTATTGAATATGATAGTTAATAAGTGAGAATGGGGACAATGAGTAGGTGTGGGAGCTAGAAAAAAAATATATATCAGTTTATTGGGGTTAACTTAAACAAGGCCTACAATGGGTCCAGCCCAAACAAATATCACACCCCCCTAATCTATATAAAAGGGGGGCATTCCAGAAGAGGATGTATGCCTTTTCCCCTGCACTTCACACATAACACTCTTTACAATTCTTGATCTATATTCTTCATTCATGGATTCTAACTTCATCATCGGAGTGTTCCCGATCGGTAACCCCAATTGGGTGGCATCAACCATATTTATCTCTTGCAGGTTCATGTGACTATCTTCGTTGGATCTTAACAACAGTCCATGTGAGGGATTATTCTAGAACTCACAATTGGCACCGTCTGTAAGAATCGTTTGAAAGAGTTCAACGAAGTAAATTGCAAACCTGTTATAGTAAGTAAAACTTCAACAACACTATGATGGTGATCTACCTTCCCACTAAACTTATTTTTAAAATTATTTTCAAATGGGTTCTTGAATTGTATATACATATGTGTCTGCTTACAAGCTTTGTCAAACCATTTGTTTACACACTTTGTCAAAACATTTGTTTATTGTGAATGTTGATGGAAAAGTTTTAAAACAACACAATTTATGGATCTACTTTTGTATCTTGATTTTCTCTCTCTAAAATTGGTTTTTACATTCTTTTTTATGAAAGTAGTTTTTCGGAAAATAGAACAAAGATTGCTCGACTGAACCCACCCTTGGGTCTTTATTTATTTATTGTCTCACAAAACTTGTTTTGAGTTGCTTCTTGGCACAATGTACATACGTCCTCATAAATTGTTGGAAAATCATTGTTAATTGTCAATATTATTTAAAAAAACAAAAGGGTGGAAAGCAAGATAGACTATAGCTCTACAATTGGGTTTATACTCTCTCTAGAATTCAATGACCATGCTTTGAAGCTTTAACGGCAATGCCTTCTTTCTAGGAAGTTATCCGGCAAGAAAAATAAAACACCAAGGCTATTCAACTCCTCTAGTAATTCATTCTTGTATTCGGCAACTTTGCTCTGCAAGCTTTGAGCTCAATACTCAATGCACGGTCATTTAATTGCCGCAAATAGACGAACGACTAAATTGCCAAACTCAGCAAAACCAAATTCATCTTGCCGAATTGCCGAGTTTCCAATCAAACATGTAACAAATAGCAAATAGCCGAATTCATCTTGTCGAGTTGCCGAGTTGCCAATCAAACATGCAAATAGCAAATAGTCGAATTCCTCTTGCTGAGTTGTCGAGTTGCCAAAAGATCAATGCTTGCAATGCCTTATTTTGGTAAACCAAGGAAATTGTCGAGATGGTGACCAAGTGTTTTCGCAATCCAACAAACCAAGGAGCTGCCAGTTATTCACCGCCAAGTGTGACTTGAACACCCATTGTGAGCCTCACCAAGCACACTTTTCCACTGAGCGCATTTTGCCGAGAGAACCTTTTTTCGAACACCTTCCTTCTGCCAGCCACACTTTAATCGAGGACAAGAGCCGAACAACACCCACAAAAAAAAGAAGCAAAAAAAAAAAAGTAATAGAGTAATCTTATTTTTGGTCAACTTTTGGAGGTCCGATGGCATCCAATAAAGGCGGAATGAGGCATCTGAATAGTGGAATGAACACTAGGCTGAGAGATGGATTCAACACTGCAAAAATGAGGCAAATCAGACTTAAAACGAGGGAGATACAAAGGCTCGAAGTTAGGAGTTTGAAGCTAAAAAACAATTTGCTTTTCACTATATGTTGCATGAAGAAGATGACATAAGAATTTATTGTGCGCTTCTCGGTGCAAGGTGCGCCGTTACATCTTGGGGTGTTCGGGTTAATCGGGTGATCCGATAACTTTGGGGGCGACTACCCTCTAGTTTTTGCCGAGTAGAATCCATTTTTAAAGTCCAATTTTGCAAATTTTGAGCTGCATATTGAGATCAATACATCGGCCAATTGGGGACATTAAATGCAAAATCAACGGTCAAATCATATCCGATCGGCATGCAATTTCAGCAGTAGGATCTTGGGGCTAAGAAATAATCCTCCTTCTTCTTGGATCATTCATTTTGTTACCTTGGCTATTTATCGCCCACTGGGACATTTTAGTTAATTTTTCGCTTTCCAATTGGTGGTGTATCAGCTGATCATCATCTTGGCACCTCTGCTATGCATGCATACTCAGCCAACTTGGTATAAAAATTACAACAAAATTTACTTAAGTTACAAACTCCTGCTCCTTTTCACACAGCTCCAAGCAAGCTCCAGTTTTGGGGCAATACATTACACACTCGGCAGTCGGTAGTTCTTCGTATTTATTTCCATGCTCGGCACATAAAAATATCTCTAACTCGGCACGAAAGTCCATATTTTGAAGCAACCATTATTTAGCACATATTGGCAACCAAAATCTGAGCCAAAGTAACCATTAATTGGCACATTATTGGCAACTAAAATCTGAGCCACAATAACCATTATTCAGTATTGGCACATTGGGCACATTATTGCAACTTATTTGGCAACTTTTATTTGGCATATTATCAGCAAGGAGTTTCAACAACTTATTCGGCTTATTTGGCAACTTACTTGGCATATCAGCAACGCTGTAAATCCACATATTATCAATTCATAACTTATTCGGTATATTATCGTTGCAATTCGACATATTATCAAGAGCATATTAATATCAGCATTGCATTTTATCTAGCATTGACAACTTGTTTAGCACTAACTTCTTGGCAATAATATTTGGCACTAATATCTTGGCTTCAGCAACAATAGTCCTCGACATTAATCTCGGCATTGACATAGAACTAGCATCTTAGCTTGCCGAAATCCATATCTAATAATACCAAAGGATTTTCGTTGACTCAAGGAGTTCAAAGCCACTAACCAGAGGAGTCAAAAATTAACCGACGTTTGCCGATAGTTGTGCAACACCCCATATTTTTAGCCAACTACAATTTTCAACATTGTCGAAATCAAGTTTTGATTATACCAATGTGAAGTACTCATTGAGACTAATCCAATACAACAAACCGCGTCAAAATCGGAGCTTGAACGTAGCTGTACAAGCCAGTCGAAGTTTGCTTAGAAATTCATCCATTTTTGCCGAAGGAGATTACCAGAGTTGGTAATGACAAACATAAAAAATTATCATGTGCTTTGCGGCTAAAGTACAACCTATTGATTCGAGCCCTCCGATCCATTTTGGCTACAACGATGCCATCATGCGTCTGATTATAATGAGCGAATAGTCGTTTCCAAATATTTGGAGCCTTCTGAACACATGCGTATAGTCTGATTTTGTCAATTCCATGTCCAAAATTTGTCAATTCTTTGCCTCATCTCCGTCGCAGCTCAAACAATCTTTTTGCCACCCAACTTAGAGTTTGATCAATGCCTAATTCAACAATTTTGGCGTTTTCTTGCCTATATAACAACCCGCATTATTCGGTAATTTTATTCCGAATTTCTTCTGAATAACAACTTTCATTCACAAGCAATGGGACACAAAATCTACATCAACTATTTGACCTCAGCTTATTCCTCGACCCAAAATCTACTCAACAATTCCTTACAAACCGAACAATGCTAATTAGCCCAAAACCTACTAGGCAATTAAATAGTTGGCCCAAAATCTACTTCGAAATTCCTTACAAACCGAGCAATGCTAATTGGCCCAAAATTTACTCGTCAATTAAATAATTAGCCCAAAATCTACTTGGCAATTCCTTGCAAGCGGAGCAATGATACTTTTTAATGCTTTTCTATCTTATCGTCTTTTTCCAATTTCCATTTATTTGTGATTAACAAGTCTACCTCATTCGGTATAGTCCATCACTAACATGGGATGCATTATTCAAAATCCTTGCCATGTTGGCTATTGATCACCACTTAAAATCAGCAAAAATCTCTGAATACAGTGTAATCTTTGCACTTGGCACGGAGCGCCATTAGCAAAGGCCTACACCCACACCCAGGGGTTAGAATACCATGGTCTACACCTATGCCTGGGGGTTAGAATACCGCGGCCTACATCCATGCCCTAGGGTTTGAATACCGTGGCCTACACCCATGCCCGGGGGTTAGAATACCGCGGCCTACACCTACGCTCGGCGGTCAGAATACCGTGGCCTACACCCATGCCTTGGGGTTATAATATCGCGGCCTACACTCTCGCCCTTATATACATATAGTTATTCATTTTTATTCATTTATTCAAAGTGTTCTTTATTAAGACACTTAACATTTATTTAAACAACGTAACTTAGCAATAAAATTTTTTATTTCTTCTATCATAGACAATGAAAGTTCTGGGGCAATTGTAGAAGCTAGAAAAAAATATATATCAGTTTATTAGGGTTAACCCAAATAAGGCCTACAATGGGTCCAGCCCGAACAAATATCACACCCCCCATCTATATAAAAGGGGGTATAGACACCCCATTTTTGACTGCCCGCAAGGCTCGAGTGCTTTGCCTAGTATACTTAATGATGAAAGTGGTGTTGTGCGTGGTTCGAGGTCTCAACGAAGGAGCCACGTTTAGGGGTGTAATTTTGGCCCATGGTCCGCAGGCGGCCCGAAGCCCGCCCGCGGCTCGAGGTGGGCCCGACCCGTTAAGGCTCGAGCCCAAACCCAGCCCGAGGCCTTGGGCCTGGGTCTGGGCCGTCGTTTTGAAGCCCGGTCCGGCCCGTGGCCTGCCTAAAAGCCTGACCCAAGGCCCGGCTCGCCCGGCCCACCCGATGCCTAGTGTTATTTTTAATGGAAAATAATAAAATTTTGGTGGAAAAAATAAAAAAAATAAAAAAAAATTGTTTAGGCCCACCCAAGCCCGAGCCCATGAGCCCGGCCCGGTCTGATTTTTTGGCGGGAGCTCGCAAGGCCCGAATGGGCCGGGCCGGGCCAGGCCAAAATTATACCATTAGCCACGTTTAAAGCTCCGAAACAATACCAAACCTCCTATATTCCTACTGTTTGTACCCAAGAAATCCATTTTTACACATTGTGCCACCATATGCTAAGTCTGAAACAAAAAAACAAGGGAACACATTGAGGCCCGGTCATGCCTTATTGA
Organism: Camellia sinensis; assembly: GCF_004153795.1. Classification (NCBI taxonomy): domain Eukaryota; kingdom Viridiplantae; phylum Streptophyta; class Magnoliopsida; order Ericales; family Theaceae; genus Camellia; species Camellia sinensis. The sequence continues at coordinate 1,367,381 of NW_021025123.1, forward strand.
GAGCTGGCCATGCCTTAGTAGCGAGAAACATTGTTCTGGACAAGAACCCGCCAGCTGTCCATTTTTGAAGATATTTATGACCCCTCTTACTCAAATTCTATAAAAGCAACCCTATATCTTTGTTTTGAGGGTTGAAGAATTTCTAAAAAACCTCCACACCTTTTTAAAAGCTCATTATTCTCCTTCTTCTTGTGCAAGCAACCCCTTGAGCAAGCCTATTGTAGACACCCCATTTTTGACCACCCTTAAGACTTGGGCGTTACTGATGGTTTACTTGGTAGTAAAAGATGTGCAGGGCAAAGGTTCAATCTCTTCGGCAAGGAGAGAGCCAAATCCCAACTTCACACCCCTTTTGGATCAAAACTATTTTGAATGGTTTTTAAACCTTAAAACCCTCTATTTCAAAACATTTTTGAAATAAAGTTTCTGCGATGTTCCGAGGCTCGCATTTTGTCAAACGTTGCGCTTTTCGGTAAACCAAGCAGGGACGAAGTGGAAATGAATGAAAGGGAGATGAAATCTTTGAAAAATCTTTCAAAACACTTTGTTTAGGGGTTTGGAGTTGAAGAAGGGAGAAGAAACCAAGTTGGAGGAGAAGACAGGCATGAATCTGGGTAGAAGCGAGTCGAGCAGCCCTCGCTAAATCGGGCTTATCTATCTGTACACTTGGAGTTTAGCTATGAGGCCACCACCGTTGGAAAGCTTACTTTTGGGGCTTCATTTTGCACTCAAGAATCTCCTAGAGCCAAGTTCGGGTGGGGGAGATATGATTGGTTGAAGTTGGGTATTATCCCGGTTGGATCGAATCTGCGCGGCTTCACCAAAATCGGCATAACTTTTTCCACAGGAGGAATTTTAATGCAAGGTTTACGCCATTGGAAAGCTAACTTCCGGGGCTTCAATTTGGACACCTACCGGCCATTTTTTGACCTTGGCAGCACCTATCGGCAATCTATTTATCCGGCCGGCAATTTATTATGCCGACGGGCACTTTATTGTGCTGACCGGCCATTTTTGCTGGCCGACGACCTTCCGGAGTTTTCTACAGATTGAGTGGATGCCAGCTGTGCCAGCTGGAGGGCACAGACTGGATCCTCCATACACGTGTATGGAGGATCTTTGCTCTTGGTTTGAAGCTTCTAAGTGAAGCTTTAGTCTCTTGGCTCTATAAAGGAAGCTCTCCTCTTCCTTATACTAGGTTAGAAAAACCAGCTGGGATTGATATACATCCCTCCATATATCTCCCTCCATCTCTCTCTTTCAAGCTCAAGCATCCAAGTCCCTTCCATCATTTCTTCATCACTACCTAGCATCACCACCTCTACTCCATTTCCAGCAGCTTGGGGAGCTTTCCAGCAGCTAGAAGGCATCACTTCTCAAGCCAAGAGGCAGCCAAGGGTTGGTCTTCAAGGGTAAGTGTCGATCCCCTCTTTTTGAGCTTGATTTTGCAACATTTTTCTAGCTATTTTGCTTGCTGTTTTGAGCTCCGACCAAAACTGAAAGTACCCTTTATTTGAGCTCTATTTCATGGTTTATTAAGGAAATTTTGTCATTTGAGGTCCCAATCTTGCACTTCCTTCTTTATCTCTCCTTTAGGCCCTAATCTTGCATGTATTTTTTGGCCTATGTATGATCTGTTTTGGAGCATGATGTAAACTGTAGATACGCTTATTTTGAGCCCTTCTTCAACATTGAAGAAGTGCTCATCACTGTTTGGGACCTCCATGTGCCACTTGTCATTATACCCCTCTTTGGTCCCCATTTTTGTATGATTTATTAGCCTATTGTGTCTCTGTTTTTGGACTTTGGCCCGAACTGAAAATGGACCTGTTTTGACCCTCTGTTCATGTTTCATTAAGGGTCTATGGCTGTTTGGGACATCCTTTTTATACTTCATGTTATAGCTCTCTTGGTGCCATTATTTTGCATAGCATTTTGAGCATACTTGTATCTGTTTTTGGGGTTTTTCATAAACTGTAATACATCATATTTTTTGCCCCTCTTAAATATTGTAGAAGGCCCCTTCTCTGTTTGGGGCCAGAATTTGTGAGTTGCTTCATTACCCCTCTCTTGGCCCCATTTTTGTATGCTAATCTAGCCTCATTTGTGTTCCATGTTTGGCCATGCTTTAAACTGTAAACATGCTTGTTTTGGGGCTTCCTAGCTTCTGTCTTCATACTTCATGTACCAATTATGCATGCTTTGTATAGCTGTAAGCCATTTCATGTACCTAGTTTTGTATTTCGGGAGAAATCCCATGCATCGGGTGTCATTTCGCCTTGTTTCGGGGCTGTTTTGCCCCTCATTTTGCCTCTGAAAATTGCATGATCATATGCCATATTCCATGTTTTGCCATGTCTTGTTAGAGTGGCATCCGTGCCGTAGGTTCGTCCTCGGTTTGCGTGCATCGTGCACGTACTTCGAGAGTCTCATTCATCTTAATGGCCACTGATTTGATGCGGCTGAGGTCCACTCACATTGGTATAAGTCGAATCTTGCATTGTGTATGCCATGTTACAATGCGTTGTGCATGTTATGTTGTTAGCATTGTGTGTGCCATGTAGTTGTATTGCATGTTTGTATGTTTGCTTGCATGTTTAGGTCGCATGTGCATTGTTGTGCATTGCCTCGCCTCTTGACCAACCATGATTGAGGTTGGGTCCCTTGTATGTTTTGTGTGCATTGCATTTGACATTGAGATGCATACTTGACTCTTTGGCCATCATGCATCGAAATGCGTGATTGGTGGCCCGAGGGTCGAGGGCCATGCTCCCTTAAGTCCATTACATGATAGGGGGCATGATCGGTGCATACATTGTTTGAATTGTATTCCATGCAAGTTCTGTCCTCTGCTGCTGTGAGTTGCAGGTTCTACAGGCATTCTTTGCCGACCGGCATTACATATTGCCGACCGGCAGTGAATCACCAGCCAATGGATCAATTTTGTGCCGATGACCACAATTCACTGCCGGTGGTAATTTTATTCAGCCGGTGGTGATTCCCAGTATCCAGAGAAGCATCCCTGAGACTTTGGTAGTCTTCAGAGGGGTAGAGCAGGGAAAACAGAGGCAGACTATGCATGGCGGTGCAATTCCGAGCAAGACCGAGCACGCGCTGCATCTGACTCTCCTCCTGAGGCGGTTTACCTTTTTTCCTAGCTTAATTAGTTTGTTAGCCGATTAGGAAATTTGTAATATTTAATTAGCTTGCGTAGTTAATTAATTTGTATTATTTATTTGGTCCCTCCGCGCGAGGGCAAATCTCTAATATGTGTGTGTGAGTGGTGTGTATGTCTTCCAATCCCCACTTATTTCTTCCCTTTTACTTACCTGCTTTGATGGTTAGTGATAGGACATGTTCAATTTAGCATACCTCATGCTATGCATGCGTGCATCCATACATTTGTCTTACATGCATCGGGCTCGGCACATCATGCTAACTGCATTTGTATTTCAATTCTAAAAGTTGAGTTCTTGTTAATTACAGCATTTCACATGCCATGCTTAGGTTAGCCGAGCCTACTTTGATTGCATCCTGTATGTGTTGCATTAGGCAATTTAACATGAGCTAGGACATGCATGTTTGATAACTAGTTTGTTGTTTTGGCACGGAGTACGATGTAAGTATTTTTGTTTTAACATATCGCATGAGTGTGAATGCTATCATAACAGCATGCTTACCATGTGGCTAGATGCTTATATGATAAACTGTTTGAATGCCCGTGGGTGAAGGTTGGATTGTTTGAGTTGGAAAAACTCGTTGAAATCCGTGTTTTAGCCTACTTGCGAGTAGCAAATTCCAAAGCGCTTTTCAAAACAAACGGATATGCGATGCTTGTTTCCAAATTAGGCAATCTAGTCTATACTTGTTTGCTGTGCGCATAATATAGTAACGCTAGGCTGATAATTGGTTTAAGAACACATAACGTTTTCAAAAACGGATATCATGGTTAGTAGAGGCCGATCTTCGGATCGGGCGAGAGGGGGTGCTCATAGCTGACCTTCCCCAATCGTACCCTAGCTCCCGAGCCGAGACAACTCCGGTGATGACGGACATGTGGCCTTCGGCACCGAGTCAGGGTTTCCTAAATTCCCCCATTTTAAAATATTTAGGTGGCGACTCTGTATCTGGCAAAGCAGTCCATGTTTGGCACTTCTTTTCAAAAAAATCTGTTTCTCAAAACGATTTGCCGGATTTGGACTCTTTGGTTCAGATTAAGAACCGTGATACACAAATCGAGTCCGAACTGTAGTGAGGCCCACGCGGGCGCGTCTACACCTATCACCTTGACTCTATATCCACACACCATATACACCTTCACACCTTAGCCTAGGAACCTTGGTTGAGCATTGAACATCATAATTCAAGCTTGAAAGTCTGTTGAGACTTAGTTTGATTCATAAGCAAAGCTCACTCCTTTCAGAGGTATAAGCTTGTCATCCTCTCTTTTACTTTTTCTTCTATCTATTGTTATCTAGTTTTTGTAGTCTTGTGTTGTTTTGATTCTTTTTTTTAGTGTTTGAGTTTAGATTTGGAGAGCTACCAAAAGGGTAGAGAGAGTTTACACTCTGTCTACACCTTTACCTTTTCTTACACCTTTACCTATAGCTCAAATCCTTACTTTTACACTCTTTTTCTTTGCATTTTAAATTGATTTTCAGAGTTTAAAATAGGCTAAAAATCATACTTTGAAGTCTCAAAAGTGGAGGGGTTAGCCACCTTCCTTGTTTTTGTTTCCTGGCTTTGTTTTCCCTCTTTGTTGATTAGCTTTTTAGGCTCTTTTCATGCACTTTAAGTCACTGTTTTTCATCTCTTAAGGGTTGTTTAGGGGCCGTTCTAGGTTATTTAAATAGTTCATGCTTTAATTAGCTTGGTTATTGTCTCATAAGTTTGCCTATATAGTTTATTGTATATTGTTCTTAGCTTTTCTTTAACTAACTTCCATGTTTAAACCTCATTTTAATAAATCAACTTGCCATTCATCTCTTTTATTTGAGAATTATTTCAACCGGTTGATGGTTATTCAAAATGTGAACTAGCGATTTATGCTTAATGGCTTAATCCCTACAGAGGTTGATTGCCAACGGCGTAGTCTCTTTTTCATGTTGAGAATCACTTCTCGTTTAACATATTTCTCACTTAGTGGACGTAACAATCATCTTGGACTTAACGAATTAAAGGATGTTAAAGATTAATGAATTTGGCTTAAAATGAACCAACCCACATAAAGAGAAGAAGTTATATTGCTTGGGGTTCAGCCGGACGTTATGTCAAATCCATTGTGTCAAGGGTTGTCTTACATCAATTCGAGATGTTTTGATGAATCTTAAAGCATCTCTACATCCCTCTTTGAGTTCATTCTATGATAGGAGGGATGTGTGGTTGTTGTTCATTGCATTTATTGATTTTTGTCCAAATTGTATCCGAAATCATCAAGCAATCAACTTGCTCATTGATGATTTTGGAAATGATTCCAACCTTCTCTTGAGGTTTTCCCATGACAGAGAAGTGTGAGAGGGACAAACAAAGTTCAGAACACTCTGTCTGCACTGTTTTCACTTCAGAGCACAAAATAGAATTTTGCATGAAATTAAGGCACGGCCGGGCTTCATTGAGGGCCGGTCATCAATGTTTGGTTAGCAGTATTTTGGCAGAAAACAGAGGGTTGGCTAAAGGTGAAATAGAGCAAACCTAGGTAGACAGAGTTGTGAAGCTTGAATAATCAGCTTAGGGTATGATGAGATATCACCCCTTATTTATAAATGAAGATTAGGGTTTACAAACAAGACAATTACAAGATGATCCCTGAGGGCATAACAATGATTACAGACCCTAGTGCCTTTCGGCTAATAAAATACTAAGAGACTTTCGGTGATTATAATATGCCAACACTCCCCCTCAAGCTGGTGCGAAGATATCTCTCATGCCCAGCTTGCCTAATATGTCATGAAACGGTTTATTCCCAATTCCCTTGGTGAGAATGTCAGCAAGTTGTTCACCAGACTGAACAAAAGGAGTACAAATGGTACCACTAGTGGACGGAGGACGACGGCTGAGGAAGATCCACCCAGGTAAGCTTCGAACCCTAGAGTGTTGTTGGTGAGAAGGTCTACCAACGAGGGTGAGCTGAAACCCTATAAGTTAGGCTCTGATACCATGAAGCTTGAATAATCAGCTTAGGGTATGATGAGATATCACCCCTTATTTATAAATGAAGATTAGGGTTTACAAACAAGACAATTACAAGATGATCCCTGAGGGCATAACAATGATTACAGACCCTAGTGCCTTTCGGCTAATAAAATACTAAGAGACTTTCGGTGATTATAATATGCCAACAAGTTGTTCTTGGACATTGTGCATGCAACCCTTGTGTATCCTTGCTTACATCGTTTTTGTCAATTAATGCTCCATGCATTGTTGTAATTAATTAATTTATTATTGTTGTTATAATTAGTCTTGTTAATTATTAGTATTGTAATTATTATTGTTTATTTGTAATTGTTATACCTAGTTAGCTTAAATAGTTAGTTTACTTATCATGGTTATCCTTGTTGTAATAGAGTAGTTAGCTAGTTAGCTCTTTGCTTACTTATTTATTCGGTTTTGTAATAATTAGTTTAATTTGGACTTTCAGACTTTGATTCGCACCTTCTTGTATGAAAGCAATTATGTAATAAGTTGTATGCTTTCGAACCCCACGTTTTTCTTCCTTTTACTTACTTGCTTACGATGGTTAGTATAGGAACATCATTTTTCAAATTAGCATTCTTATGTTTTGTATCCATTTTCTTGCATGCATTCAAGGCTTGGCTCATCATACTAACCCAATATCAATGTTCAAATTCATTACTTGACAATGTGCTCTATCGCATGTCTTGAATGGAATCATATGTCATTCTCATAGCTGAGCCTATAAATTACATAATGTGTGCATTACATTAGCTATATTGCATTAATTAGGAACATGCATATTTTTTTCTAATTATTTTGCTTTGTTTTGGCTCGGAGTACTAGGTGAGCAATTTTGTGTTTTAGCATATCGCATGAGTGTAAGTGTACCATGTCAAAGCATACTTCCATGAGGCTAATTGCTTAAATGATATAACTGTTTAAATGCCTGTGGATGAAGGCAAGTTGCTTGAATTGGGATAGTTTGATTAATGTCCATTTTAAGCCCACCTTTTCAAGTGGCAAATTCACAAAACTATTTCAAATAAAACACGAAATCAAATGTTCCAATTCTTGTAAAGTAGTCTATACCTTGTGTGCATCTGAAGACACCCCATTTTTGACCGACTTTGAGACTCATACGTCACCAGTTGAGCACTCGGTGATATTGCATATTGTGCTTGCTTAAAAGTTTCAGAGTCTCGGCTGCGAGCCTTGCCTCCGGACTTCCGGGCTCTTTTGTGCTTTGTCTCGGTTTGCGAACCAGGCTCTGTTTTCTCTGTTTTCTCTTACCGAAGGGAGGGAGAGGTCTCGTAGATCATCTCTCAGTGGCCGTAGGCTACGTTTCGTGGTCGTAGGCCATTTTGCCCGTTTGGAGCCCGGTTTTCGGTTTTTCGGGGCCGTTGGCCGTGTGCCTCGGTTCGGGACCGCTTAACCATCTCCGTTTGCTCCGGTTTCTGGCATACATCTTATTTGCTCCCTTTTGAGGGACACTGTGGTCCAAGAGACCAACTTCGTGGTCGAACACCATTCTCGGTGCCCAACAGTCAGTTTTCGGGGCCCCGAACTGCGCGTTCCGGCCCCCGAACCTTCATTTTGCATCGGTTTTGGTTCATTTTTGGCAGGGACCTCTGTTTCATTGCTAGGAAGGTCATAGAAGGATGGGAGGCCAGTAATTGTTCCGTTAGCCAACTTGCTCCCTTTTGAGGGACATTATGGTCCGAGAGACCAACTTCGTGGTCGAACACCATTCTCGGTGCCCAACAGTCAGTTTTCGGGGCCCTAAACTGCGCGTTCTGGCCCCCGAACCTTCATTTTGCATCGGTTTTGGTTCATTTTTGGCAGGGACCTCTGTTTCATTGCTAGGAAGGTCATAGAAGGATGGGAGGCCAGTAATTGTTCTGTTAGCCAACTTTATCCCTTCATCGCCCTCCGTCGCCCGATTTTGTTTACTTCAAAGCCAATGTTGACCACCCTTGGGCCATTTTCTTGAACCCTAAATCCCATATTTGTGATGTACACGTCTGGGAGGCCACCAATATTTGGTGGCCGGCCAGTATTTGCTTTTGAACCTTTTGAACCCCTTTGAAAATTGGGTTGTTCTCTCTCCTGGTTCACTATTTCCAGTGTTTAACCACAGGGTTGTGTTGTGCACACATCAGAGGCTCTCTTTTTGGGATGGCCGGCCACTAATGCTTCTTGGCCCTTTTGACCTCTAGCCGACCGGCCATGGAAGGTAGCCGGCCGGCCACCTAAACCCTAGATAGCTGGCCGGTCATGATCCTTGCACCCTGTTCCTTACAGCTGTATATTCTGTTTCCCCCCAGATTGTGTATCCGGGGGGCTGCTTTTTGGAGGGAAACTTGGATTGTTTTCCCTCCATTTTTCCCCCATTTCCCCCCCTTTTTTGCCTTTATAACAGCAGCTCCAGCTCTGTTATTAGGGTTACAAAATTGTCCTAAGAGCTTTGCATACATACACCTTCTTCTCCCTCTCTTCCAAGCTTCAAACCCCTCAAACCCTACACCATTTCTTTACCAACCCATAGCCCCACCCTTCCATCCTTCATTCCAGAAGCTTGAGGTTGTTCTCCAAAGCTAAAGAGCCACCAAACTCAAGCCAAGAGTTGCCAAAAGATTGGTCTACAAGGGTAAGCTCCATTTCCCCATTTTTGCTCCATATTTTGCATGCTTTCTTAGCCATACTTGCTTGCTGTTTTGGGCTCCGACCCTAACTGGAGTTAGGCTTATTTTGAGGTCTTTTTCACTTTTGTTTAAGGGCCTCTCGCTGTTTGAGGCCTCCTTGTTGCACTTGCTTCATTATCTCCCTTGTATGCCATTTTCTTGTGTAGTATTTTTGGCCTATGTATAAACTATTTTGAGCTCTGTCATGAACTGAAAAGTGGCTTATTTTGAGCCCTATGCTTTCTTAGCCATACTTTCTTGCAGTTTTGGGCTCCGACCCTAACTGGAGTTAGGCTTATTTTGAGGTCCTTTTCACTTTTGTTTAAGGGCCTCTCGCTGTTTGAGGCCTCCTTGTTGCACTTGCTTCATTATCTCCCTTGTATGCCATTTTCTTGTGTAGTATTTTTGGCCTATGTATAAACTGTTTTGAGTTCTTTCATAAACTGTAAAAGGGCTTATTTTGAGCCCTTTTTCAACATTGTTGAAGGGCTCATTGCTGTTTGAGGCTTCTATCTTCCACTTTCCTTTATATCCCTTTTTTGGCTCCATTTTTGCATGATTTATTAGCCTCTTGTGCTTATGTTTTTGGACTCTGGTCCGAACTTAAAAAAGCCTTATTTTGACCCCCTCTTCATGTTCCATTAAGGGTCTTTTACTGTTTGAGGCATCCTTCTTGTACTTTGTGTTATAGCTCTCATTTTGGCCTTGTTTTGCATAGCATTTTGAGCTTGTATGAACAATGTTTTGGGTCTAGCCAGTAACTGAAAAATGCCATTTTTTGGGCCCCTCTTCAATTTAGTTGAAGGGCCCTCTTGTGTTTGAGGCCTGCAGCTGTGACTTGCTTCTTTATCTCACATTTAGGGCCATTTTTGCATGCTAGTTTAGCCTCATTTATGTTCATTGTTTGGCTTTGCTATAAAATGGAAACATGCTTTTTTTGGGACTTCCTTGAACCTGTCTTTACATTTCATGTTCAAATAATGCATGCTTGATGTAGCTACAAGTCATTTCATGTGCTTAATCTTGCATTTCGGGACCATTTCATGCATCGGGAGCCATGTTTCCATGATTCGGGACTGTTTCGGGTCATATTTTAGCACTGAAATTTGCATGTTTGCATATCATATTTCGTGCCTTGCCATGTCTTGTTAGAGTGGCATTTGGTGCCTTAGGGTCGGTCCTCGGTTTGCGTGCATGTGTGCACGCATTTCGAGGGTCTCATTTTTCATCTTATGGCTACTGATGGGAGTGTGGCTGAGGTCCACTCATGTCGGTATAAGTCCATTGTGCATTTGGTGTATGCCATTTCATTTCATAGCATTGCGCTATGCTAGGTTGTATGTAGCGCATTGTGTTCCATGTTATCTCGTGCATCGTGTATCCATTTCATAGTATTGTGCATGCTAAGGTTGTATATTAGTTGCATTCATGCATTGTCATGCATATTGCATTGTGCTGGAATAGGAGTTATAGCCGAGCACGGAAAACGAAGGGACGTTTCGTACTTCGAGTGACGGAGACGTATCTCAATTCCTCAGTCACCGACACTCCCGGATTATCCATGATGGAGTTTAGGTTTTAGTGATTTTTATGTGGCATTCATTTCTATCATTGAGTTGCACAATTCGACTCCTCGGCCATCGTGCATCGAGATTGCCGTGATTGGTGGGCACGAGGATCGAGCATGCTATATCTGTGAAAATACATTTGCTATGCCCCTCTCTGCTCTCTGTTGCAGGCAAATCAAGAATCAGCAGTCTTCCGAATTGGCGCGGCTTTCCAAGAATAATTGCAAAACAGAGGCTTAATTGGGGCATCCCAGTGGATTTCCGTGCCAAGCAACCCGAAGCAGCATCATTACATCATCGCGGAGCGGAGTCGAGGCAGCTCCCTGGCTTGCATGCCAGTTAATGCTTTCCTAGTTAAAAATGTTATTTAATTAGGATTCTGTATTTATTTCGGGACTAATATTAAATTTATTCATTCCGGGACTGGTATATTATTTTTCGGAACCCTCCGAGCGGGGCACCAACTGTAATAGTGTGCGTGTGTGTGATGCTTGTCTTCCAACCCCACGTTCTTTCTCCCTTTATATATTACCAGCTATGATTGGTTTAAGATTAGGGTACTTTCCAATAGGCTATACAGTATGATGCATGTTGCATTCATTTCATCTGATTTTGCATGCACGGGCCGGCGGCATCATACTAACTGCATTGTATTTTCAATTCCAAGTTAAGACATGTTAGCTGTAGCAATTTCATACGCCATGTCTAGAATAGCCGAGCTTTGCTATAGTTGCATTTTGGCATGTGTTGCATTAGGCTTTTCTGTATAATTTAGGATCATGCATGGATTTCTAATAAGCTTCTGTTTTGGCTTGGGAGAACTCGGTGAGTTTTATTGCTTTAGCATCCATTGCCATGCGTGTGGAGTGACTCCATGATAGCATGCTTACCATGAGGCTATAGCTTTATGTGTATATAACTGCCTGAATGCCTGTGGGTGAAGGTTGGGTTAATTTGGATTGGACAATTCATTCACTGTGTGTTTTAAGCCCACTAAGATAGTGGCAAAATCATATTTTCTAAGCCCACCGCAGGTGCAAATCCACGTCTTAGCTACTTGCGAGTAACACCATCAAACATTTCAAATAACAAACATGAAATGTTTTGTTCCAATTCAGGCGATCCATATATACTTGTATACTGTGCGCATCACATAGTAATCTAGGCTAATAACCGGAATAAGAACACATAATGTTTTCAAAAATAGATATCATGGTTAGTAGAGACCGATCTTTGATCGGGCGACGGGGGTGCTCACGAAGTGAGCTTCCCCAATCGTACCCAAGTTCCCGAGCCGAGGCAACTTTGGTGAATGACGGACAGTGGCTTGAGACAACGAGTCCAGGGTTTCCTAAATTTCCCAAAATAAAATATTTAGGTGGTGACTCTGTATCTGGCAAAGCAGTCCATGTTTGGCACTTCTTTCAAAAATCTGCTTTCTCAAAACGATTTGCTGGATTTGGACTCTTTGGTTCAGATTTAGAACCGTGACAATTTGATAGTCCTGAGCTGTAGTGACCTCAAATGAACAGAACGGGATTTCCCTCTCGGGGCGTTCGGGGGCGTCTACAGTTTCTGGCGACTCTGCTGGGGATTTAGAGAACTTGACTCGAACTCATGATATCTTGTTTTGATTACACTTATGTGTTTCTTTGCATTGCATGTGCATTGGTGCGCCTAGGACACCGTATTTGCCATCTGCTATTCCTGAACGGTTTGCCGGAGGCTTGTCTTGTCAAGACATGACTATAAGGCTGACCGGTTGTGGGCTCTGCCAGTATGGAAACACAAACCCCGGTTTTACCGGGGCACCCTTTTTTGTCCATTCGACCTAGTGCATATTCGGATCCATAGTGACCATTCCAAACTAGGACAGGTTGCTTACCCATTTATAGGTTGTTTGAAACCGCTGCGTGCGTAGTGAAACCCTAGTTCCTGACAAAATAGGACAGGGAAACCCTACCCCAACATAGGGGTGTTTTGGCTCTCACTTATCTGTTATGTGCTTTAGAGTGCGTCTCTACAGGAATGCATGTATCAGTCTACAAGTTTGGGCATCAGGCCTGCGGGCATCAATATCTGGGAATTAGTTTTACCTGAGGGTATCAGTTCGTCGGTAGAATTTTGGGCAGAATTCAGTAGAGAGCACACTCATTCAACTATGTTCATATCTGTTCGGGTGAAATCAGGCTGAGATGCTGCATGTTTTCTCTTTTGCTAGGGGTAGTCTGGGAACCATAGCTTCGGAAGGCTCCGATATCCCCCGAGGTTCGTCGAACTTGTGCTGATAGACTTTGTCAGGTCGGAAATTCAGTTCAAGGACAATCAGTGTTCCTTTGCCAGAGGCAGGGTAAAAGGGCCGGTCAGGCACAAATCACCAGTTCAGCAGTTACCAGATCAGTGGCCCTTATCCGCCCCACCAGTGAATAGCCGGGCTGAGGCCTCAGTTTTTATCAGTTTTTAGTCACCCCACCAGTCAGTCAGCAAGATCAGTAGAATACTGCCAGGATGGAAGAAATGATGCGCCAGCTCCAAGAGAGCATGAAACAAATGCAGGAGGACGCTGCCCGCCAAGCAGAGTTCTCTAAACAGCAGGCCACAGTCATGGCTCAGCAGGCCGAGCTAATCACTAGACTGCAACAGCAAAATGCAGCATCGGTCTCACATCAAGTTCCTCCTCCACCAGGGATCCCGTTACCCGAGCAAGCACCTACTGTCCAGAATGCCCTGCCAAACACCCAGAACACCTTACCCAATGTCCAGAACATCCAAGAGGACACAGACCTTCTAACGGGGCCAGCTCCGCCCCCGCTTCCGCCTCAACTGTCCAAGACCCATACACCCAACCACCCGGACTCTCCCTTCGAGTTCGAGATAGACCATACAGCTCTGAAACTGAGCAAGCTCGAGAAGCTTTTCAGGAAATCACAAGGAGTAAAGGCTATTCCGGATATCGAGGAAGGATATACCGATGTGGCCGTAACGTTGCCTGATAGATTCAAGATGCCGCAGATTGATCGTTTCGACGGATCCGGGGATCCCATGGTCCACCTCCGGTTATTCTCAGATATACTGCGGCCAATGCGCCTAACTCGACCACAAAAGCTTTCGCTGTTCGGCCGAACCCTGTCGGGTGTGGCCGCTATCTGGTACGCGAAATTGGAAGATGAGGTAAAAAGAAGTTGGAATGAAATGGCCGAGGCCTTTGTCGCACAGTACTCGTACAATACCCAGATCGAGATTACAACTCGTGATCTCAAAACAACGAGGCATGAGCCCAAAGAGACTTTCTCAGATTTCGTAACTCGGTGGAGGGCGAAGGCAACGATGATGACCCTGAGGCCTACTGACAAGGACCAGATCAGGATGATTATGCGCAATCTCCAGCCAAAACTGATGCAAAAGATGATTGTACTCCCCTTCCCTACCTTTTCTGATCTGCATGAGATGAAGGTACAAATTGAGGACGCTATGAAGCAGGGCCTTCTTGACCAGGAGAAAGAGCAGCCCAGGAGGGCATTTTCCCGCAATTCAAATGCGACCACCAGTGGTGATGCAGCTGCAAGATCTTCTGATGTGGGCATGGTTACCACCACCGTATCAAAAACAGCTACCCCATTCACCGGTACGTCCGGAAGTAGCTCACAAGGAACCAAATACCCACCTCGAGTCAAGAGGGTTTTTACCCCACTTCATATGACCTTTGTCAAAAGCTCTAGAGGTCTTAATCCGGAAAGGACATCTGAAACCGTTGGAACAACGGCCCCTACCCGATCCTATCCCTGCAAAGCATGATCAGACTAAATACTGCGCCTACCATCAACAAACCGGTCATGACACCGACAGTTGCTTTCGTCTGCTCCATGATGTACAAGATCTGTTTGACAACGGGGTCATTGCCGCACCAAGTCCTACAAAGTCTATCGGCACTTGATCAGTGAATTTGTGGGGGGATAATGTGATCTGATCAGAGGTTGAACCAGCTGCGGGTGGCACTCGATTTACTCCAGATGTGGGAAGGACAGGCACTGTTTTGAGCATTTGCGAATGCCAGTTTCTGACTTGGGTATTCGGTCAGTCTTATCGTTTTGTATTGAGTCAGTCTTTTCCTACTGAGTCAGTCGGGTCTGTCTTGTTGTATCGAGTCAGTCCTGTTTTGTTGGAGTCTGGTGATTTCGGGGGTGTTACCTCGGACATCACTTGCTTGTTTTGAGCTTGTCTTTTTTGGCTTTCTTTTGAGTCTGTTACTGCCGGGGAGCCAGTTGTGTCGACAGATTTGAATGAAACAGCAGTGGTTTTTCATGCTTTTGTGCTTGCTTCTGCCTTGTGCCAGTTGTGCCAGAAAGTTTGAATGAAACGTTGTTAATGTGAGTACTGAGAAGGATCCTGGCTTGATCCAAATTGGTCCCACACCGTCTTCAGCGCGAGCGATTTGTCGCTTTCTTAAAAACTTTCAAAAACAAAATGTTTTGCGCGGTCTTGCGAAGACTTGTGTGGAATCGCTCTTGAGATTGTGCAGTTTAGGATCGCTCTCAGCCTCGAGACTTGAGCCCTTGCTTTTAAACTTTGACCTTGGATTCAGAGTGTTCAACGGTCAACCGCGATATGAGGCCTGTGTGGCCAAATTTGAAACAGCCCTCGAACAAGAGGCACCAAAGTCAGATCAAGAAGATCAAACCTCATCAGAAAAAGCTTGCGAAGCTAGAACAGAAACACCCCTCGAACTAGGGGCGAAAATATCCGATGTGCTCGAAGAGCCGAAGATGGATCCTTCTGCAAATCGATACAACAGTCACTCTCTTGGATACGGATGGCTTCGAGATCCTAAAACCATTTGGCATGGACTTGTTACACTTTTACCCTTTGAGAGGCTCGCTGGGCCGAAAACCCGGAAGGGCGACCCAGGCAAAAGTTAGAGCAAGGGAAAAATACAAAAAAAAGAAGCAAAAAATGCAAAAGAAAAGAAAAAAAAAAGAAGAGAAAAGAACAAAAAAAAAGAAGAAAAGAAATGAAAAGAATTGAAAAGAAAAGAAAAACAAAGCTCGCAAGGTCGAAAACCCGCAACAGGCGCCTTGGCAAAAGTTAGAGCATAAAAAGGAGAGGTTAAATACCCGAGTGTACCTTAACCCCCGAACTACGTAAGGCTTGATTCCCATCTTTGGGATACGTAGGCAACTTCATTCTGAAGTCCAGCCGTAAAACAATTCGATTGTGTCCGTGCGATGGTTCTGGTCATCTTTGTCTTCTCTGTATCTGAGGATTTGGTTGTGTTCGTCACTCTGAGGACTGCCTACAATGCGCTACGGTGCCATCCAAACAAGGGGCAACTTTCCGTTGCCATTCCATGCGCCGCGGCGCCGTTCAAACAAGGGGCAACTTTCCATTGCCATGCAGTTCCCCTCAAGCAAGGGGCAATTTTCCTTCGAATCCGAGGATGTGCATCTCGAGTGTAGGTTCCGTGCTCGTTGAGCAGTGGTCGTGCGCAAAAATAGTTTTTGAGAATTTTTACTGAGGTTGACTAATCTTCTCGAAAAGTACTCCATTTTTCAAAACTGAACCATTTCTCAAACCCAAAAAAGGAAAACTCTCAGTGCTCATAGCCTAACTTGCATGATTTTGAATTAGAAAATCGAACAAGCGCGTTAATCTAACTCTCATGTTGGTCAAAACTGTTTTAGTAGAAAGCGAAAATGAAAAAATGGTCAAAACGATGAACTAGGGGCACAGTTGAGTCAGGTGTTTTGTCTTTTCCCCTTTGTCAAAATACCTGCCAGAAAGGGCACTCTACTTGTCGGAAAGGGCACTATATTCGCCAGAAAAGGGCACAACAAAGGGCAGAAAGCTCTCACATCCTCCAAGCCAACAGGTATCAAGCAAAGTGCGAAGCACGAACTAGAATGGGGCAAGATATTCCACTCCATCATCTGGACAGATCTTATCACGTCCAAACTCCCCAGCAAAGCATCATCAACTGATGTTAGCTGCAGATTTGCTACACACCCAGTTGTAGCGCAACCTTTCCGTGGGAGGAATTCACTAGCTGTGAGTGGAAGAAAGAGAATCTAGCAGAATGCTAGGGGCACGAGCCCACAATTTGCTGTTTATCCATCAACCACCCAGGGGAGGGATGAAAAATA
>NW_021025123.1:1393146-1485670 GCF_004153795.1 Camellia sinensis
TTGTGTATGCTAGGTTGTATGTTAGCGCATTGTGTATGCAATGTTATCTCGTGCATCGTGTATGCCATTTCATAGCATTGTGCATGCTAGGTTGTATATTAGTTGCATTCATGCATGTCATGCATATTACATTGTGCTTGGAATAGGAGTTAGCCCGAGCACGGGAAACGAGGGACGTTTCGTACTTCGAGTGACGGAACGTATCTCAATTCCTCAGTCACCGACACTCCGGATTATCCATGATGGAGTTGGGTTTTAGTTGAGTTTTTATGTGCATTCATTCTATATTGAGTTGCACAATTCGACTCCTCGGCCATCGTGCATCGAGATGCATGATTGGTGGGACGAGGATCGAGGCATGCATATATCTGTGAAAATACATTGCTATGCCCCTCTCTTGCTCTCTGTTGCAGCAAATCAAGAATCAGCAGTCTTCCGGAACTTGGCGCGCTTTCCAAGAATAATTGTAAAACAGAGGCTAATTGGGGCATCCCAGTGGATTTCCGTGCCAAGCAGCCAGAGCATTCATTCATCATCGGGAGCGGAGTCGAGGCAGTCCCTGGCTTGCATGCCAGTTTAATGCTTTCCTAGTTAAAATTGTTATTTAATTAGGATTCTGTATTTATTCGGGACTGTATTATTTATTCATTCGGGACTGTATATTATTTATTCGGACCCTCCGAGCGAGGGCACAACTGTAATAAGTGTGCGTGTGTGTGATGCATGTCTTCCAACCCCACGCCTTTCTCCCTTTTATTTACCAGCTTATGATGGTTAGATTAGGGCATATTTCAATTAGCATACAGTATGATAGCATGTTTGCATTCATTCATCTGTTTTGCATGCACCGGGCTCGGCGCATCATACTAACTGCATTGTATTTTCAATTTCAAGTTGAATACATGTTAGCTGTAGCATTTCATATGCCATGTCTAGAATAGCCGAGCCTGCTATAGTTGCATTTTGCATGTGTTGCATTAGGTATTTCTGTATAATTAGGATCATGCATGGATTTCTAATAAGCTTCTGTTTTGGATTGGAGAACTCGGTGAGTTTTATGCTTTAGCATCCTTGCATGCGTGTGAGTGACTGCCATGATAGCATGCTTACCATGAGGCTATATGCTTATGTGATATAACTGCCTGAATGCCTGTGGGTTGGATTGGAACAATTCATTCACTGTGTGTTTTAAGCCCACTAGATAGTGGCAAAATCATATTTTCTAAGCCCACCCGAGGGTGGCAAATCCACGTCTTAGCCTACTTGCGAGTAGCACCATCAAACCATTTTCAAATAAACAAACATGAAATGTTTTGTTCCAATTCAGGCGACCCAGTCTATACTTGTATGCTGTGCGCATCACATAGTAAATCTAGGCTAATAACCAGAATAAGAACGCATAATGTTTTCAAAAATAGATATCATGGTTAGTAGAGGCCGATCTTTGATCGGGCGAGCGGGGGTGCTCACGAAGTGAGCTTCCCCAATCGTACCCAAGTTCCCGAGCCGAGGCAACTTTGGTGATGACGGACACGTGGCCTTAGGCAATGAGTCAGGGTTTCCTAAATTTCGCAAAATAAAATATTTAGTGGCGACTCTGTATCTGGCAAAGCAGTCCATGTCTGGCACTTCTTTCAAAAATCTGTTTTCTCAAAACGATTTGCCAGATTTGGACTCTTTGGTTCAGATTTAGAACCGTGACAATTTGAGAGTCCTGAGCTGTAGTGATCCCAAATGAACAGAACGGGATTTCCCTCCCGGGGCGTTCGGGGACGTCTACAGCATCACATAGTAATGTTAGCCTAATAAATTGAAACAAGAGTATATAATGTAAATAAAAATTACATCATGATTAGTAAAGGTTGATCTTTGATCGGGCGAGTGGGGTGCTCAATTCATGACTTTTCCCTCTCCTACCTAAGTTCCCGAGCCGAGATACTTTGGTGATGACGGACTAATGGCCTTTGGCACGAGTCTTGGGTTTTCTAAATTTCTCAAAAATATTTAGGTGAGGATTCTGTAATCTGGAAAAGCAGTCCATTTTTGGCATTTTGATTCAAACATCGATTTTCCAAAAAGAGTTGCTAGATTTGGACTCTTTTGTATTTTCACTGTTTCACATTGCACTTCGTGAAATCAGATTCAGAATCATGAGAGTCCGAATTGTGGGGCTATTTGTATTCGAAAGGAGCACGAAAAGCAAGCCACAGTTTCTGGCCACTCTACTAAGGATTTAGAGAACTTGACTTGAAACTCATGATGTGAAATTTTATCTACACTTACACGTTTTTTGCATTGCATTTGCATAGTTACTTTAAGTCACTGTGTTTTCCATGTGCTATTCCTGGACAGTTTGCTGGAGGTTTGCCCAAAAGGCTGACCAATCATGGGTTCTACCATGTTGGAAACACAACCCTTGGATCTAGATTACCGTTGTACTGCTTGATCCACTTTTGACTTCTCAGTGTTAGGTATGAGAGGTCTATTAGGTAATCTTACTGAGGTACCCTTTCGACCATTTGATCTAGTTGCATATAGTGATGCTATAGTGACTATTCCAACTTAGGACAGGATGCCACCCATTTGCACGATGTTGTGAAACTCGTTGTTTGAAATATTGCAGCTTGGATCATGCAAAAAATCTAGGACAGGGTAACCCTACCCTTTTATAAGGGTGTTTTGATTGTTTTACTTGGTATGTGCTTTTACAGTGAAACTGTATAGGATGGTTTATATCAGTATGAGTTTGAGAACAGAGTTCAGTAGGGATTATAGTATAGCTATGTGTTTTGACTGTTGTGAATCGAGGCCGAAGTGCTGTCCGATTTTGATTATGTTTTTCTTTCTTTCTTTTTGCTAGGTAGTTTATCATTTTAGCTTCAGAAAGACCCGATATTCCCCAAGTTGTGTGGACTCATTTTGGTAGGCTTTGTAAAGCTCAAGACCTTGTTGGTGGTCAGCCAGTGTTAGTCTCACTTCCGCCAGTCACCTGACGAAGAAGGAACAGACAGTCAATAGCATCAATAGAAAGCACCCTGCAAACACCTATCTGCCCTCACTCAATCAGTTCACTAGCATATAGTTCACCTAGACTAGCAATGGCACAGAATACAGCACAGAACGGGAAGGAATTTGCTGCTATAATGACGACTTTCCAAAGAACCATGGACACTGTAAACTAGAGGATGGCTGTACAAGATAAAATTATCACCGATCTACGACGTACATCTAGGGCATCTGCATCAACCGTGCATCCGATCCCGACTGCTTAGCCAAATCCTGACCCACCCCTACCGTTTGAAAATCTACTAGTTCCAGATCTTCAGGAAATGTTTCCCCCAACTTCGGTTTATAGGCCTTCGGTTCAACCTCCAGTAGGAATATTTGCTTTTGATATAAATAAAATTGATTCAACCTTGGTTAAGATTGCTAGATTGGAGAAAACATTGAAGAAATCCCAGTGCTTCAACTCTATTCCAGATATCGAAGATGGGTACATTGAGGCTTCGGTCAAATTACAGGAGAAATTTAAGATGTCCCGCATCGACAGATTTGATGGGAGTGAGGATCTGATTGTGCATGTCCGATTGTTTTCAGACGTATTGAGGCCCATGGGTTTGTCTTGGGCGCAGAAGCTCTCGTTGTTTGGGAGAACCCTGTCTGATATGGCGGCCATCTGGTATGCTAAATTGGAGGACTCAACAAAGCAGAATTGAGAGGAGTTATCTGTGGCGTTTATCAATCAGTACTTATATAACACCTAGATAGAAGTAACCATTAGTGAGCTGAGGCTACTACCTAAAACCCCAAAGGATCATTCATTGATTTTGTCGCCCAGTGGAGAGCCAAGGTAGCCTGAATGACAAATAGGCTTGCCGAAAGAGAACAAGTTCGACTAGTGGTCTAGAACCTTGAGCCAGACATGTTCCAGAGAATGATAGTGGCACCATTGTCCACATTTGCTTCCTTACATGAGCTGAGGGTCTAGATTGAGAGTGAATTCAAAAAGGGTATCATCCACAGAACAAGTGAACCCGCAAGAAGGCCATTCTCTCGGAATACCAATGTTAGCAGTAGCACTATTCCACGGCCTACGGATATCAGTACTGTTGTTTCAACAGCCAAGATGGCTGATCCTTTTGCTACTGCCACAATCTCACAACTTTCACAAAGTACCGGTCCACCCTAGAATCGAAGAGTTTTTACTCCCCTCCATATGAGCCCAACCCACGCCCTCAAGCTATTAATGCAAAAGGGGCATCTCAAGCCTCTCAATCCTTATCCACTTCCAAACCCATTGCCACCCAAACATGACCCTACCCAGTATTGTATCTTCCACCAACAACATGGCCATCCCACGAACATGTGCTACCGTTTATGTCATGAGATCCAGGATCTCATTGACAAAAAATTCATTGCCTCACCCGCTAAACCAAATGTAACAACCAATCCACTTCCTGCACACAACCAAGTCCCCCCGCCTAGAAACATTAACCACATCCATACACTATCGCTCACTTTCAACCCTAGCACATACATTACCACATCCCATCTACCAAAACTAGATGTGGTTATTCCAGAAAGCATAGACATGTGCATGATGGATTTAACACCACAAACTCAATCCAGGCCTGTAATAGTAGAAATGGAGAAAGAGAAGAATGCACTGAAGACAGGGTCGCCTGATACCCGTGTCATAGAAAATGGGGTCTCGCTCGCAGAGGAATACGATCCCAGTTTATACATTGTGGCCATTGATCAGCTGTAGCTAGTAGTCATACTGCCGGACTTTCTCAACATCAATGTTATCGGGGAAGGCCAGTTAGGGTAACATCAGAATGATCAGCCCAAACAAGACCTAAATGACTTGGCTAACTTAGAAGAGGATTTGGCTAATCTGGAGGAGGATCTGGAGGATTTGTACTTCTTTGAAGAGGAAGATACAAACAGTGTTCAAGTGGGATGGTGGGACCCGAGCCAGCCAAAAACAAACAATGGATGGTTGAGTGAGGAAGGGTCAGATGTGAAGGAACAGATAAGAGAGACTGGGGAAGAAGAGGAAATTATTACTAGTGGCAAGGCTGAGGCTGCACCTCTGACTGAGAAAGAACAGGCATTGGAATAATTTCAAAAGGAAAGGATAAAAGAGATCCAGACGAAGATAGCTCTGGAATAGGGCAAAAGAAAAAGGAAAGAAGAACCCGAGATAACGGAGGGTGACGCCCAAGCTACTAAAAAGGTCAAATGGGAGCCCAACAACCGGAAAAGGATGTTGAGGAAGCTTAGAAAATATCGGGATTCAGAAACCAAGATTGTGGTGGAGGAAGAATGGTATGATGATGGGGCGCGTAATGTTAACATACTTCAGATAGAACTTAGTGCCAGCTCGGCCATGACTACGAGAGAGTGGTGGGAAGACAACGACCTAAGTCATGCATACAGTAATGAAGGTTGGAAAGCTGATACCCCGGATGCTACTTGGCATACTGACAAGATCAATCATATGACCCGAAGCGGTCAGTACTTCAAACCCACAGCATTAGACCAGCCAGAGACCTCTGGAAAGGATGCTGAGAGATCAAAAGAGAAGGATGTTAAAGAAAACCTAGTCTTGAAATAGCGCAAGAAGATTCAGGCTGACATATCAATCTGGGGGTTGATAATGGCATCTCGGGAGCATAGGCAAGCACTGTTAGAGGCAATGAACCGAACTAAATTGCCCATTGATGCCACTGCCAACCAATTGGTATCGATGGTAACATCTGGGGATATTACGCTGGTGATATCTTTTACAGACAAGGAGTTACCACCTAAGGGTGCCAACCACAACTGTCCCTTATATGTAATCTTGGAAAGTCGAAAAAAGTGGATTCCGATGGTGTTAGTAGATACCGGATTGACGATCAATGTATGTCTAGTGAGAACTGCCTATGCCATCGATTTGAGGCCGGTTAACTTTACACCCATGACCTAAGCTATCCGGGCTTATGACCATTTCCATGCTAGCCTCTGAGGATTCACTTGTATCATTACTTTTTGCAATTTCCATGATACTATAAAGAGACAAGGTAATAATAAACATAGGAATAATCTTATTCATTACTTCCAATTTCATTTGCTTAAGTTCAAATTCGATTTCCACGTTTATAAAGATTAGCACACACTCACACATGCATATGAAATGTCCCTAATTCTTTTCTAGGGCATCTTATAGCTCGTATGGACTCGTGTGTGCGGTATAACATGTGCTCTAATACCACTCTGTCACGACCTAAACCCGTCCTATAGGTTTAGCGTCGTGACTGGCCAATAATCCTTGGATTACCGAAGGACTCTTAACAGTATATCATATATTTAGGGGCTGTAGAAGTAATATATGAAGTTATATAGTCCATTGAGCTGAGCTGACGTATATGAGATGAAATTTTTGAAACAAACTTATATATATACATGTAACATCATAGATACAATAGTCTTACATCACTCATTTACACGGAGAAAGTCAAAAGGGAACTTAGCCCGTGTACAGATGAACAAAACAAAACCGAACAAAGCCTTGACATGGACCTCTCAAAAGGAACCTCCTCGGGAGGCACGATGGTTGGCTGACAAAAGAGAGCCTTAGGTTGTCAACTCTGGGTCTGGTCACGTGCCTTATTACCTACATACATAATATAAATAGTGAGCGGTAACCCAGTGAATAATAACAAGGTAAATACTTTACTGAATGATGTCCATGTAGAAATAGAGTCATATGCATATTTAGATCTCAAATCAAAAACAGATTCATATCCATGTTCGTATTCAGAAATCAAAGTTCACAACTAATCATATGTGTCACATCCATTAGTGCTAGTAAATCCGATGACCCATAATAGGGACGGCTATAAAGGCATTCCGATGACTCATGTGCACAGAGATTTTTCCAATGACCCACAAAAGGACGGCTATAAAGGCATTTTGATGACTCATGTGCACAGAGACATTTCCAATGACCCACAAAGGGATGGCCATAAAGGCATTTCGATGACCTATAAAAGGACGCATATCATATGATACCAAAGATGCCACGAATACATTTATGAAACTTGGACAATCATTTATTCATACAAAACATAGCATTTCAGAAAACTGATCATTTCATATAATCAGAAAATAGTTAGTGTTAAACATAACTTTACAGAGTTATTACTCACTGATTATTACACAGATAACTTTGAGCGCAGCCAACGGGTCAATAGTTCACGGCGCGTGACCTAGACTCTTTAATCTCTTGTATCCTAACGAGTTCTTCAGTAATTCCTCTAATTTCCTTCAATTGTCAATGAATTCCTCTCCTCCTAGTTTTGGATTCAAGCTCCCTTACTCTATCTCCATCTCTCTCACGATTTTGAGCTCATGAAAGATGATAAGAGTGTAATGCAGTATGTGCTCTAGAGTTAAGGGCCTTATATAGGCTTGATTAAAGAATATCATTAGTGGCTAATTAATTATTCTAGTCTCGCTTTGAATCGAATTTTGATTAAACCTACCATAAAATTCTAAAAATCTTCAATAACACATATACCGAGTCAATTTCGTATTCGATTGCCGATCAGGCCTTCAATTCATAAACCGAAATAGAAACACCAATAGATATTTTTACGATGAACAGATATAAGCGCAATAATGCAACATTTACACATGCAATTAATTCAGAATTTCACTTAATTACTAATTGGAATTAGTAAATCATGAATTAACATTAATCAAAGGTCAGGGTTGTTACACAGATTCTGTGTCCACTTTAGAGATTTGAATAAGGCTAGTCTGAAGGATGATTTTCTACTGCCGCATATTGATGAATTGGTAGACTTCATCGCAGGCCATGCATTGCACTCATTCATGGATGGATTTTTCGGGTATAATTAGATTCTAATGGCACCCGAGGATAGGGAGAAGACCGTTTTCATTACTTTGTGGGGCACCTATTGCTACCGAGTCATGCCGTTTGGGTTGAAGAATGCTAGGGCCACTTATCAAAGGGCTGAAACTACCATTTTGCACGACAAGATCCATAAAGAGGTTGAGGTATTATCAAGTCCAAAGATCGAGAGGGCCACTACACTGCCTTGGAGAAATTCTTTCGGCGGATTAGAGAGTATAGATTGAGGTTGAACCTGCAAAAATGCACCTTCGGCGTAACAACAGAAAAATGCTTGGATTCTTAATCACACAGAGAGGAATGGAGGTAGATCCTTCCAAAATCAAGGCCATCTTAGAAATGCCACCACCAAGGACTAAAAAGGAGGTGCGCGGCTTTCTGGATAAAGTGCAATTCATGAGGCGATTTATTTCAAAACTAACTTTGACTTGTGAACCACTATTTGGTCTCCTAAAGAAAGGAAAGAAGTTCCAATGGAACGATTGTTGTTAGTTCGCTTTTGAACAGGTCAAGCAGTACCTGTAGAATCCGCCTATGTTATCACCGTTAGAGCTGGGAAAATTGTTGATTTTGTACCTGTCAATGACAAACTCAACCATGGGATGTATGTTAGCTCAGGAGTCCGAGGCCAAGGTGGAGAAAACTGTTTACTACTCGAGTAAGAAAATGCTGGATTACGAGACCCGTTACACTCCACTCGAGAAATCTTGTCTAGCTTTGGTATGGGTTACCCGGAAGTTGAGGCACTACTTGTTAGCTCACTCTGTAATCCTAGTTTCGAGATTAGATCCCATCAAATATATCTTTGAGAAACCGGCGCTTACGGGTAGGCTAGCCCATTGGTTGCTTCTTCTCTCCGAATTTGATCTTACATATGTTACACACAAGTCAGTTAAAGGAAGAGCTGTAACGGAATTCCTGGGAAATCACCCAGTAAAGGGGGATGAAGCGGTGGAGTACTTTTTCCTAGATGAAGATATTCAGCAAATAAAGGAGAAAATGTGGATGATGTACTTTGATGGAACAGCCAATCAATACGGTTATGGGATCAGTGTGTTGCTGATAGCATCTAATGACTCCCACATACCCTTAGCCTTCAAACTCCGGTTCAAAGTATTCAATAACGAAGCAGAATATGAAGCGTATATTGCTGGATTAGAAGCTGCCCTGGAACTAGGGGTAAAAAGGTTGGATGTCATCGGGGATTCAAACTTGGTTGTGTCTCAAGCCAACGGAGATTGGCGGGTTAAAGAACAGAAAATGAAGGTTTACTATAAGGTCTTGGATATGCTAATTCTGAGGTTTGAAAAGTTTACGTTTACTTATTTGCTAAGGGAGAACAATTGATTCGCTGATGCATTAGCAACTCTATTTTCTATGGTAAACATTCCATTGGGAGTCAAGATGCGTCCGATCATTATTAAACAGAAGTACACGTCAGCTTATGAAACCATTGCTGCGATAGATAAGGCTTCAGATAAGAACCCCTGGTATTATGATATTTGGAATTTCTTAGAAAATGAAGTGTATTTGTTAGGAGCAAATACCAAGGACAAAAGGGGAATACGGCATCTGGCCATCCAATTTATCATTTGCGGAGGTAGGTTGTATAAAAAAGGTCATCGGGGAATGCACAAGCTATGTGTTGAGGAAAAGGAATCAAAGCGCCTTATGGAAGTCATTTACAGAGGAGAGTGCGGAACCCACATGAACGGTATGATGCTTGCCCAGAAAATCCTTAGACAAGGCTATTATTGGTCAACCATGGAAGAAGATTGTATTCAGTGTGTTTGGTTTGAGTTTTTTAGATTAAGTTTTTTGAAAACTGAGTTTTTTGGTTTTCATGTTTTTTTTTTGTTTTTAGTGAATATTTTAAAAATTTTAAACATTTTCTTTTTACTTTTTTAGATGCACCTTACTAAGATGTATCTAAAAAATAAAAAATTTGTGAAAAAATATTTTAAAAAATTAATAAATACATAAAAATACAAAAAATGTACTGAATTCTCATTTTTTTTTTGTATTTTTGGTATTTAGTGAATTTTTAAAAGGTTTTTTTTACAAATTTTTTACTTTTTAGGTATATTTATGTTAAGTAAGTCTAAAAATTAAAAAAATTGCTTAAAATATTAAAAAAATTCAGTAAAAACAAAAAAACATGGAAAACAAGAATGTAAATTTTTCTGAAAAGTATTTTTGGAAAACTCTAACCAAACAAGGCGATTGGTTTTGTTCGGCGCTGTCACAAATGCCAAATTCATGCCAATTGCATGAACATTCTGCCGTCAAAACTTTACAACATGACTTCATTATGGCCATTCTTTATCTGGGGAATAGATGTTATTGATGCAATCACGCTAAAGGGGTCAAACGGACATGAATTCATCTTAGTAGCAATGAACTACTTCAGGAAATAGGTAGAGGCCCAGTCTTACTCCGCGCTAAAAGGGTCACTTGTGGCTAAGTTCATAAAAAACAACATCATTTGCCGGTATGGAGTTCTAAATGAGATTATCTCCGATAATGGGTCGCACTTCAAGAAAGAGGTGATAGACTTGCTTGAGAAATATAACGTGACTTTCCATAAGTCATTAACCTACAGGCCACAAACCAATGGAGCCATTGAGGCTGCGAACAAAAATATCAAGAGAATTCTGCAAAAGATGGTGGAAACTTATAGGGACTGGCCAGATAAATTGCCATTTGCGTTCTGGGGCTACAGGACCTCAATCGAAACATCTACATGGGCGACCCCTTATTCTCTTGTTTACGGGATGAAGGCTGTTTTACCGATCGAAATTGAAGTGCCCTCGTTACAGGTTATGGCTGAGTGTCAAATAGCAGAGGCAGATTGGCAGCAAAGTAGATTTGAGGAGTTAATGTTGTTTGATGAGAGAAGACTAAGAGCATTGTATCATGTTTAGGGCTACCAGCGTAGAATTTCTAGGGTTTTTAACAAGAAAGTTAAGTCCCGGAATCTCAAGAAGGGAGACATGGTGATGAAAGACAACCGAGCTCCCATTCATGACCCTAGGGCCAAGTTCAAACCCAATTGGATTGGTCCTTACATCATCAAGTCAATCTGGTCTGGAGGGGTGGTTATTCTCATGGACTTAGATGGCTTGGAGTTCTCGTAACCTTTCAATATGGACAAGTTGAAGAAATACTACCCCTGAGAGGCTCGCTAGGCCAAAAACCCAAAAGGGTGACCTAGGCAAAAGTTAGAGCATGAAAAATTAGAAATAAAGTAAAACTAAGCTCGCAAGATTAAAAACCCTAAAGGGTGACTTTGGCAAAAGTTAGAGCGCAAAAGGAGAGAGTTAATACTCGAGTGAACCTGAACCAAACTACGTAAGGCTTGATTCCCATCTTTGTCGGTGGCCTCGCCAAAGAGCGTCACTCCTGTCTCCAATGGTGGAAAATAGATGAACTAAGCTGGGGATGTCTAGCTCCCTATCATGTGCCAAGGATCGAGCCTCATGTAATGTTAACCCACACATCCGTCCCAAAGCTTGGGCATGGCCAAAATGGGGCTACAATACGATTTTTTCATTGCGTCGGGACTTCATTAAAGCTCGAAATTTCTTGAGTGTCGAACACACCTCTTGTGATCCGAATTGAAATACATGAGTGATCGGGTTCCAACATCGAACAGCGGCATGGAGGAATGGAAAAAAAAGAGGAGTGCGGCTTAGAGGAAAAAGGGCATTTAGGCCAAAGCCGCAAAAATTCAGCTTTTCCGAGCCGTCCAAAGTGGCTATCTGGTCTCGGAGCCTATTATTACACAATGTCTCCATATTAGGGGCAAAATATCAAAGACTTGCTATTCTGCCAGAAAAACAATATGTGAGCACCATTTATAGAGGATAAGAAGGAGCAGTGCATGACAATTGGGCAACACTGATCGACCTCACACTTAGGCCCAGTTGTGCCTCAGTGAAGCCCGACTGTGCCTATTGAGGCCGGGCCGGATCTAAATAATGGCTTAGATCAGTGCAGTTGCAGGAAAAGTTGGCCTTTGTCTTGACATACCACAGCTATTGTTTTAAGTCTTGTTTTGCTTGTACTAAGTGTTTTTTAGTAGTTTCGAGTTGTTTTCATTTCATTTCCTTGTTATCGAGTTGTATTTTACATTTTGTCCGGTTATGGGCTGCTATCCGACTCAAGAATGAATGCAAGAGCAGATATTTATTGTTTTAAGTCTTGTGTGAAGTTACCACGCAAAGGTTACATCATTTATCACATGCCATTCATCACATTGTGCAAGGAGATCATTCAAAAAACTTGTTTTTTATAAACTAGCGAGTCCAACTTCGGTCATTGTTTTACAAAGTAGCAAAATAAAGAAAATCCTTCAAAAAAAGAAAAAAAAAAAGGGTTTATCTAAAGCTAGTCTTTAACTACAAAGCAAAACAAAAAACAAAAACGAAATTGTCATCCTCATCAGTAACCCATCCTCGCCCTCTTCCTCCTCGGCTGCAGAGGAGGTGCATCACTATCATCGCTGGGGCTATTGGATTGCAAATCAACCTCCTCTCCCTCGTCCTCAGGGGTTGTAGACCCATCAAAAGATTCCTTAGAAGGTGAACACTGCTTCACTCGGCCTCTCCCTTGATCGACTCCCCCTCAGGCCCTCATTGGGCCCCGTCTCCTTCTTCTCTAAGCTGAAAAAGATCCTGCGGGTATTGCTGGCGCTAGCTTAAGGTGAAAAGATACATGTATCAGTATGGACTAATAGGAATATAAACATCATGGCATCAACAGTGAACTATAGACAAAGTATGCCTCAATCCCATGAATGACTAAAGCGGTCTGTCTCCTTTGTACCATAAGGAGCAGTCGGTTGTCTGAATGAGGTCATCAACATATGCCCAGGGCATCTGCAAAAGAAATAGAATTTGAGAGAGGTAGACAGAAGTAATAGAGAACAATGAATAGAAATGGTAGAAAACAAAACAAGATAAAGTGTACAGAGGCATAAAGAAATGTGTACCTGCTCCATGCCAGGAGCGAACGCTTGCCTGCGGTCCCTCTCCTTGATATGCTCAAGCAGGATCTGCTCAATCACTCCATCTGAACGCATGTACATGATCTCAGTGGGAATCACGGGAAATCCAGGAATGGGAGCAATGACATGAGCACCTCTAGGAGGGGTATCGCAAGCCGCAACATCAGCACTAGCAACCTCCGGAACAGCATAAACCACGCCCAGGGTAAGAGGCATCATCACCCGAGTATCTAAGAAGGTGGTGAAGTCGCCGAGCTCGTGATGTCGATCTTTATCCTCTCCCAACATTAGGAGGTCGATCTGAGGACCATTCTGAAGCTCATCAATTACCCTCATGACTAGGGAGGAGGATGTGGAATGTCGAGGTCAGCGACGCCTCGTGTCTGGCAGATAAACCTCTCCCCCAGGTAGTAAGCCCTGCCAAAGGGGCCTTCAAATAGAATTCGCATGGTGGAGGCATGCCATGCAGCGACATAGGTCGTCCTCGATGCCTTGGGAATGCTCGTCCAAGGATGCTAGTCGACCTGTGGAAGCGACGTCAGATGTCAAAAATCTAAGCAGTATGAGAAGGACAGTGCAGTATGAGGATGACATTGCGGTATAGAAGCAGCAATATGAGAATGACCTTGTAGTATGGAAAATAGTGCAGTATGCTTACAGTATATAAAAGTTAAAGGTTGATATTTTTGTTACTTGATCCGCAATGATCGTGTCAAAGAAGCGGTGAAAGTAAGGGAAGTCTTGGTCTATTGACAACTCAAATCAGGAGTTGTAGTACCTGGAGCGAGGTACTGACAACTCAATCGGTCTCACCGGGACCGGAGCCAAAGAGGTGAAATATGTGTAAACCCAGAGCTGCAAGCAAAAAGACATGGATAAAGTAGATGAGCAGTTATGAACAAAGTAGATAAGCAAATGAGCAGACAAACAGGAAAAACAAAGATGAGCAGGAAATGCAAAATTGAACAGGATATAAAGCTGAACAGAAAAAATAAATATGAAGTGTACCTCCCAAACCCTCCAGTAGCTGCCAAGTAAATTCGCCTTGCGGCGGGATACAAAGCTCATATAGCAGTATAAGATAGCTAGGGCGGTGCCACCCCAGTCGTACTCTGTCACTTGTGGTAGGTGCACCAGTGCCCCCAAAAGATATAACCCCACGGTATTTTCCCTGTTCGCAAACATGGTAGTACCGAGGAGATACATGAGGAAGCCGCGGGTGTATCAAGCGACCTCATCTGGAGTAGCTGGCTGGAACTCAGAGAAATGATCATGGAACCAACTATACCTCACCATCCCGTGACTGGTGATGTCTGGGAGCGCTTCAAGAAGCTGACGCTGTGCGAATCTTCACTGCGTCATGTCAGGATCACATGGGATCGGGCCGCCAACCTTGACCCGTAGGCCAGTGAGTATCAAAAAGTTGTATGGGGTCAGTGTCAACTCCCTGATCGATGAGAAGTGGAATGAGTCCATGGTGTCCTACCATCTCTTTACTAGAGCCTTGTACAACAGTGACTCAGCCCTCATCTATATGGGCTCTGAGCAGAAGAGCCCAAAGTCAGCAGCATCAACCAGTACGCGGACCTCTGCGGGCAGTCTCTCATACCAGCGCTAGGGGTCAGATATGGATCCATAGCCTCCAATCCTCCTAGCTATTACCTGTAAATGAGAAGTGTATGAAGCATTAACTAGTGATCTATTTGTGAGATTCGACAATGTATCAAAACAAAGGAAAGTTGCTTACTGTAGAGATATCGATGGACAAGTGCTCCATGGGCTCTCGCAGCAAGATGTCCCTGTCTATCCCAAGGATGAGGCCCTCGAATCTCAAAATACCGCCTAGGGGCAGAGCATGTGTGCGTAGTCGATAGTGGCCGCATCAAATGGCCTATCAACGAGAGGAGGCAACGCAAGAGTGTCCTCGGCCTCTATATCTGCGCCTAAGACGACCTCAACACCAATGGCAAGGTCCGGGATGGGAACTTCGTCACTAGCCATGGAGAAAAATGGAGGAAATGAAGAAAAAGTGAGGAAATGGGTGAAAATCCCAAATTTCAAACCCTAGGAGAGAGAAAGTTAAGAAAGTTTTGAAAAATCAAGGGGGAATAGAAAGAAAGTGTGGGCAAATGTGAGAAAAACCAAGGGAAAAGCTCAAACTCCACCAAATCAAGTTTTGTTCAGTTCAAAGTATAAAGGAGGGGAAGGGTTTCAAAGGAAAAATAGCGAGGGTTGTTGGGTACTTTAAGGAAAGGGGAAATCTAGAGAGAGAAGGAGGTTAGACAGAGAGGGAAATGAGTTTCGGATGAGAGGGTGTGAGAAAATAAGAGTTTGAGGTTGTTTTAAACAAATATATTGGGCAGAATGCCTGAAACTGCCCCTGCCATTATTGAAGCCCGCCCGGCTCTCAGTGTAAACCCAGCTCGGCCGTGCTTCATTGAACCCTGGCTAGCTCTCAGTGTAAACTCTGTTCAATTTTTTCTTTTATTTTATTTCTTGTATTATGGAGTTTTAATCTAAAAAAGAAAAAAAAAAAGCAAGTTGAAAAAAAAAATAGAGAAGCAAACAAAAAGAAAACAGTGAAAAAGAAATGAAAAAAAGAGAAAAAAGAAAGAGAAAAAGAAAAACAATGAAAGCAAAGAGAAGGACAAATGAACAAAGTAAGATAAGATAAAAAAAAATGAGCTGGTAAAATATAAAGAGATAAATTTTGTTCATTCTATTCTATTTTGTTTTATTGTGTGGATGTGTAATTTGACTTACTTGGGTTGATTTACTTGATTTCATTTGTTTAACTCAAAGTTTAAACTCATAAGTTGATTTGTTTTGTTTCAAAACTATTAATTTGTTTTAAACTGTTCCATTAGGTTGTAAATTGTTTTGCCTCGTAGTTCATTTCCTTATTTCATAAATAAACGATATTGTATGTACGGTTTATTCAGAAGAGTTTTAGATAAAATCATTCGTGCCACAATAAAATCATTATCCTTTTTACCATCAAATTGGAAGGTGGTGTGTTGTGTTCAGATTGAAGCCCATTGTTTTAACATATTGGCAAATTGACATTTACTTAACTATATTGCTTTGATTGTTTTGATTTTACGTATCTCTGTGTAGAATCCATGTTTCTAATTCATGCTTATGCGATTTGTTTGTTTTTTTATCAATCACAACCTCTCCTCCTGTCGCGTGAAATGCGTTAGGATTGTACCCTCGATTAAAAACATCTGGTGCGCCTGGTGTTCACACTATCTTTCCTCCTATCGCGTGCAACGCGTTAGGATTGTACCATCGATTAAAAACATCGGGTGCACTCGGTGTTCACACCACCTTTCCTCCTATCGCATGCAACGCGTTAGGATTGTACCCTTAGTTAAAAACATAGGGTGTCCCCGTTGTTCACACTACCTTTCCTCCTATCGTGTGCGTTAGGATTATATCCTCAGTTAAAAACATCGAGTGCGCCCGGTGTTCACACTACATTTCCTTTTATCGCGTGTAACGCATTAGGATTTTACCATCGGTTAAAAACATCGGGTGCGCCTAATGTTCACACTATCTTTTCTCATATCGAGTGGAACACATTAGGATTGTACGTTTGGTTAAAAACATCGGGTGCGCCCGGTGTTCACACCACCTTTCCTCCTATTGCGTGTGATGCATTAGGATTGTATCCTCGGTTAAAAACATCGGGTGTGCTCGGTGTTCATACCACATTTCTCCTATTGCGTACGACGGGTTAGGATTGTACCCTCGGTTAAAAACATTGGGTGCGTCCGGTGTTCACACCACCTTTCCTTCTATCATGTGTGACGTGTTAGGATTATACCCTTGGTTAAAAACATCGGGTGCACCCGGTGTTCACACCACCTTTCCTTCTATTGCGTGTGATGTGTTAGGATTGTACCATTGGTTAAAAA
Organism: Camellia sinensis; assembly: GCF_004153795.1. Classification (NCBI taxonomy): domain Eukaryota; kingdom Viridiplantae; phylum Streptophyta; class Magnoliopsida; order Ericales; family Theaceae; genus Camellia; species Camellia sinensis. The sequence continues at coordinate 1,409,999 of NW_021025123.1, forward strand.
CATCGAGTGCACCCGGTGTTCACACCACCTTTCCTCCTCTCGCGTGCAACACGTGAAGATTGTTTGCCTCGGTTAAAAAATTAGGTGTGCTTGTTTGTTCACACCACCCTTCCTCTTATCACGTGAGACGCGTTAGGATCTCGGTTAAGATGTCGGGTGCGCTCGATGGTTTCATCGCCCTTTACCTTTCCTATGCAAGGCATAGTTAGGTCTGCATTTTCTTACATCCTTTCTACGTGAGATGTAGGTTGGTTTGTGTTTTATTTGTCCTTTTCACGGGAGACGCGTCTGTTTATTCACTTCTTTCCGTGTGAGACATGGTGGGATTTGTTCTGCTTTGATTTACATTTTCATTCAAACGTGGCTTTCTTGTTTAGATTGTAATGTTGTTTTATTGCTTCATTTACGTTATATTTCATTACATTGTTTCATTGCATGATCATAAGTTATTTGCTGTATTTTGTTTGCGCTTTGCCCTCAAGTTCAATCTTTTCATTTATGTCTTGATTTCTTGCCCGAGCCTTGCGGCCTTGTCAAATGGGTTGTCTCTGCTTTTAACTTTCACTCACGTCACTTTATGACTTCGAGCTCTGTCAAAGAGGGGCAACTGTAGACACCAAATTTTTGACTGCTTGCAAGGCTCAAGCGCTTTGCCCCGTACACTCGATGATGAAAGTGGTGTTGTGAGTGGTTCGAGGTCTCAACAAAAGGGCCATGTTTAAAGCTTCGAAACAATACTAACCTCTCATATTCCTACTGCTTGTACCCAAGAAATCCATTTTTACACATTGTGCCACCCTATGTTAAATTTGAAGCAGAAAAACAAGGGAACACATTGAGGCCCAACTGTACCTCATTGAGGGCCGACCGTGCCTTAGTAGCGAGAAATATTGTTCCGGGCAGGAGCCCTCCAGCTGTCCATTTTTGAAGATATTTATGACTCATCTTGCTTAAATTCTATAAAAACGACCATATATCTCTGTTTTGAGGGTTGAAGAATTTCTAAAAAGCCTCTACACCTTCTTGAGAGCTCCTTCTTCTCATTCTTCTTGTGCAAGCAACCCTTTAAGCAAGCCTATCACCTTGACTCTATATCCATACACCATATACACCTTCACACCTTAGCCTAGGAACCTTGGTTGAGCCTTAAACACCATAATTCAAGCTTAAGAGTGTGTTGAGACTTAGTTTGATTCATAAGCAAAGCTCACTCCTTTGAAAGGTAGAAGCTTATCATCCTCTCTTTTACTTCTTGTTCTATCTATTGTTATCTAGTTCTTGTAGGCTTATGTTGTTTTGATTCTCTTCCAAGCGTTTGAGTTTGGGTTTGGTGAGCTACCAAAAGGGAAGAGAGAGTTTACCCTCTTTCTTACACCTTTACCTATAGCTCAAATCCTTACTTTTACACTCTTTTTCTTTGCTTTTAATTGATTTTCAGAGTTTAAAAGAGGCTAAAAATTATGCTTTGAAGTCTCAAACGTGGAGGGGTTAGCCACCCTCCTTGTTCTTGTTTCCTAGCTTTTTTTTCCCTATTTGTTGATTAGCTTTTTAGGCTCTTTTCATACACTTTGAGCCACTGTTTTCATCTCTTAAGGGGCTATATAGGGGCCGTTCTAGGTTGTTTAAATAGTCCATGCTTTGATTAGCTTAGTTGTTGTCTCATAAGTTTGCCTACATAGCTTATTGTATATTGTTCTTAGCTTTTCTTTAACTAACTTCCATGTTTAAGAACCTCATTTTAATATATGCTTTGAAGTCTCAAACGTGGAGGGGTTAGCCACCCTCCTTGTTCTTGTTTCCTAGCTTTGTTTTCCCTATTTGTTGATTAGCTTTTTAGGCTCTTTTCATACACTTTGAGCCACTGTTTTTCATCTCTTAAGGGCTATATAGGGGCCGTTCTAGGTTGTTTAAATAGTCCATGCTTTGATTAGCTTAGTTGTTGTCTCATAAGTTTGCCTACATAGCTTATTGTATATTGTTCTTAGCTTTTCTTTAACTAACTTCCATGTTTAAGAACCTCATTTTAATAAATCAACTTGCCAATCATCTCTTTCATTTGAGAATTATTTCAATTGGTTGACGATTATTCAAAATGTGAACTAGCGATTTATACTTAATGGCTTAATCTCTACGGAGGTTGATTGTCAACGGTGTAGTCCATTTTTTATGTTGTGAATCACCTCTCGTTTGGCATATTTCTCACTTAGTGGATATAATCTCTAGTGGACGTAATGGATTAGAGAATGGTCAAGACTAATGAATTTGGCTTAAAATAAACCAACCCACATAAAGAGAAGGAGTTATATTGCTTGGGGTTCGGTCGGACATTATGCTGAATCCATTGTGTCAAGGGTTGTCTTACATCAATTCGTGATGTTTTGATGAATCTTGAAGCGACTCTACCTCTCTCTTTGAGTTCACTCTATGATAGGAGGGAGGGGTGGTTGTTGTTCATCACATTTATTGATTTTTGTCCAAATTGTATCCGAAATCATCAAGCAATCAACTTGCTCATTAATGGTTTTGGAAACGATTCCAACCTTCTCTCGAAGCTTTCCTATGACAAAGAAGTGCGAGAGGGACAAACAGAGTTCAGAATACTCTGTCTGCACTGTTTTCACTTCAGAGCACAAAACAAAATTTTTTATGAAATTGAGGCCCGGCCGGGCTTCATTGAGGGCTGGTCGGTCATCAATGTTTGGTCAACAGTATTTTTGCAAAAAACAGAGGGTTGGCTGAAGGTGAAACAGAGCAAGCCTAGGCAGACAGAGCTGTTCTTGGACATTGTGCATACAACCCTTGTGCATCCTTACTTACATCATTATTGTTAATTAATTCTTCGTGCATTGTTGTAATTAATTAATTTATTATTGTTGTTATAATTAGTCTTGTTAATTATTAGTGTTGTAATTATTATTATTTATTTGTAATTGTTATAGCTAGTTATCTTAAATAGTTAGTTTACTTATCATGGTTATCCTTGTTGTAATAGAGTAGTTAGCTAGTTAGTTCTTCGCTTACTTATTCATTCGGTTTTGTAATAATTAGTTTAATTTGGACTTTCAGACTTTGATTCGCACCCTCTTGTACGAGAGCAATTATGTAATAAGTTGTATGCCTTCCAACCCCACGTCTTTCTCCTTTTTACTTACTTGTTTACGATGGTTAGTATAGGAACATCATTTTTCAAATTAGTATTCTTATGCTTTGCATCTATTGTCTTGCATGCATCCAAGGCTCGGCTCATCATACTAACCCAATATCAATGTTCAAATTCATTACTTGAATATGTGCTCTATCGCATGTCATGAATGGAATCATATGCCATGCTCATAGCTGAGCCTATAAAATACATAATGTGTGCGTTACATTAGTCATATTGCATTAATTAGGAACATGCATATTTTTTTCTAATTATTTTGCTTTGTTTTGGCTTGGAGTACTAGGTGAGCAATTTTGTGTTTTAGCATATCGCATGAGTGTGGGTGTACGATGTCAAAGCATACTTCTATGAGGCTAATTGCTTAAATGATATAACTGTTTGAATGCCTGTGGATGAAGGCAAGTTGCTTGAATTGGGATAGTTTGATTAATGTCCATTTGAAGCCCACTTTTTCAAGTAGCAAATTCACAAAACTATTTCAAATAAAATACGAAATCAAATGTTCTGATTCTTGCAAATTACACAGTAATGTTAGCCTAATAAATCGGAACAAGAGCATATAATGTAAATAAAAATTACATCATGATTAGTAAAGGCTGATCTTTGATCGGGCGAGTGGGGTGCTCAATTCATGACCTTCCCCTCTCGTACCTAAGTTCCCGAGCCGAGACACTTTGGTGATAACGGACTAATGGCTTTTGGCACGAGTCTTGGATTTCCTAAATTTTTCAAAAATATTTAGGTGGCGACTCTGTAATCTGGCAAAACAGTCCATTTTTAGCATTTGATTCAAACATCGATTTTTCAAAAAGAATTGCCGGATTTGGATTCTTTTGTGTTTTCACTATTTCACATTGCACTTTGTGAAATCAGATTTAGAACCACGGGAGTCCAAACTGTGGGGTTATTCGTATTCGAAAGGAGCACGAAAAACAAGCCACATGGGGGCATCCTAAAAGAGGAGGTTTGCCTTTTCCTCTACACTTCACACACAACAACACTCTTTACAATTCTTGATCTATATTTTTCATTCATGGATTCTAACTTCATCATCGGTGTCATGACCCGAACCCGCCCCCGTGGGTTAAGGACATAACCGGCCAGTAATCATGAGATTACCTACGGCCTCAAACCAAACCAAACGTATTTTAACAGAGTTAATGGGGGCCAAACGGAAGCAATTCAAAACTTTGTCCATAGAGCTGTGCTTACATGGCACATCAAAACAAACCATACATATATATATATATATATATTAATAACTCACAACAGAAATACAGTGCTACAAAATTTTGTTCAGACAGGATCATCCAAAACTAAGTCAACCCATGGAACTATATACAGACATATACAAAACTTCGCCAACATGACAAAATATAAATACATAACAAAAGGGCGAAGATGGGTCTCGTGCGTGAGACACGAGGGCTGACTTTCCAAAACCTATGTTGATCTGCTTAGGCTTTACTAGGGCTGGGTCTGGACCTCTCTTGGCTCACCTACAAACACATGAATGAGCATGAGCGAAAGCCTAGTGAATAATACCAAGTAAGGGAAAGGCATTGATACATTATACAACAGACGACCTTGGGCCCCATTTCATTCATGTCAATTGGCCTTTGGCCTTTTCAAACTTTCATATCAAACTGGCTCATAGGCCTTTCAAACTTTCATATCAAACTGGCGCATAGGCCTTTCAGACTTTCATATCAAACTGGCTCATAGGCCTTTCAGACTTTCAGATCAAACTGGCTCATAGGCCTTTCAGACTTTCAGATCAAACTGGCTCATAGGCCTTTCAAACTTTCATATCAAGTTGGCGCATAGGCCTTTCAGACTTTCAAATCCAACTATGTCCACCATTCAAATTAATGAACTTTACAAAATTTACACAGAAGTAGCAATTAGACAATAACATATGTCAGATATTACTCACAGTGATCGGTTGATTGGTTCACCCTGGAACTCGACCTTACACATGCCATGAACATAAAAGGGTCACTAACAATTCAATCCATTCAAAATTCACATTTTCCTCTTTAGGCTTCATTCATATCTCTTTAATTCAATTACAATGCTCAATATATGCCTAAGAGTGTTTAGAAGTGAAAGGGAACAGAAAACAGAACACATAATGCATTTTCAAAATTTCAGAAAACAGGGTCCCTGCTCGAGCGTGGACTTACCCGCTCGAGCGGACCCTTAAGGCCTGCAAAAGTACTGGATGCATCAAAATTACGCTCGATCATGAACTATGGCGCTCTAGCGGAAGGTCTCTTTACATGGCTTCATGCTCGAGCGTGAACTCCCTCACTCGAGCGGACACCATGTCTGCAAAAAGTGCTGGGAGCACGAAATTCACGCTCGAGCGGTAATCAAACTTTCTGGAAATTCCAGAACTGTTCTTGGAGTTCAAATTCGATGTCAAAGGTCTTGATTCATGATTTTTGGCTCAAACTTTATATATTTATGTACTAACATGGTACAAACACCAAATTACATCACAATGGAGCTCAATTTCACAATTTAATCACATCCATGACTCAAACTAACTCAAACTCAACACCAACATGCTCAAATCCAAACAATCAAGCCTTACACCCCCATTATTTGTAAATGCATGTGGGAGATGCTCATCATTTACAACTTAATTGGCGAAGAGGTGATCAAAACATGAGTTTCATTTAAAATTGCACATGGATTATACATTTTTATGCTCAAACATGCAATTTCAAAGTACTTCCTCACATGCATGTGCATATAGACTACCAAATCAACAAAACCAACTTGATTTCATCATGAGCAATTTATTTATGTTCCTTATCAACATTCAGCTAGAATTCACAAAGATTACAAACTAAGATGCACAAGTTCACTCACCTAGGAGCCTTAGTCCTCCCAAATTAAGGTTAATTCTTGAGTTAGACTTCAAAGCTCCCAAACCTCAAGAGCAAACTTTGATTCTCCTACACTTTCCCTCTCTCTAGTCCGATTTTCTCTATCTCTTGAAGTCAAGACCAGCCAAAATGAAAATGAAAGAGGCATTTGAGTGTGTAGTGCCTTTTTTCATAAATTCCCACTAGCCATAATTTAATAATAAGAATAATTGGGCACTAATTCACCAATTTAATCAACTTAATCTGGTCCGAATCAACTTTTCGATTAAATTTCACCGTAGGCTCTAAAAATTATGCCAATCACAATGGCGAAATCAATTTCGGGTTCTGTGGCCGATGAGGCCTCCAATTTAATTTTCAAAGCAGATAGTCAAACAGATATTCCTACGGTGAACAGATAGAAATTCAAAACCACATATTTTCACACAATGGCACATAAAATTATATTAAACACATAATCATACTCAATCTATGGACCAATTAGCATACTACGGGACAGGGGTATCACAATCGGAGTGTCCCCGGCCAGTAATTCCGGTTGGGTGGTATCAATCATATTTATCTCTTGCAAGTTTATGGAACAATCTTCGCTGAATCTCAACAACAGTCCATGTGAGGAACTATTTTGGGATTCACAGTAGGTAATGTTCTTGAAAAAGGAAGAGGGAGAATTACATCACAGTTGGACGAAGGAAATTTTTTTTAAAAATATTTGGGGTGTAAGTGCCGACCCCATTTGATGGGACTTAAGGCTTGATTTGGTTTGGTTTGGGTTTATTTGGGGTGTAAGTAAAGCTGTGATAAAGTGTAAATAAAAAGTTGTAGAGATACAAGTGTGACTTGTATCCCTCCATATTCTATAATAAATTTTTTTTCTATCTTCAAAAGAAAAAAATATATACATTTTACATAATATAATAGATATAAAATATGAAACTATCCCTCATTTGTACCCAAAGAATTGTAGATAAAAAAGTAAACTTGTTGGATTAGACAGGTCAATTGGACCCTTGAGATTCATCATGAACTTCACTGTGATTAACATGTTGATTTTATAAATTTTTGTGTGGAAATTATTTATGAAAAAAATTAAATTGATCCTTTAATAATTTATATACTAGCTTATACGTCACATCATCTTATTTAAGTCACATTATCTCTCTATCACATCACTTCAAAACCCAATTTATACCCAACCCATATTTCATAAAAAGTCAAACAGTGTACTTATTTAAATCATACCAAACCACCCTAAGTTAAAAAAATAGAGTCCGAGACTTAAATTTATTTGAGGCATTTATTGATAGGTCTTATATACAAAGTTTAAAACTCATTTAGTCCCAAAACAAAACACTTACATCAATTAGTCCTACATATTTTTTAGTGTTATAAAAAAAATCCTTTTTCTAAATTTTTTTTTTTAAAGATATTGCTACATTCTATCACTGTCGGATTTCCATCAGGTGGTCATCGAAGACTCGTCGGAATATTTAACATTATCGGGATGTCGTCGAAATATCGTCAGAAATTCGCCAGAGTATCGTCGGAGTGTTCTGAACATCACTAGAAGTTACAGGAATCTTCAGAACATTCGTTGGACATCAAGAACATCATTGGAGACTCACCGAAATGTCCAGAATATTACCCAAAAAAAGAATAAATGGAGAAATTAGAGCAAAAAAAATAACGAAATATACTAAATATTGATAAACTGAAAGAAAAAAAAAACATAACAACCACAAACAGCAACAATAGAAAAAACATATGTTATTTTTTAATTTTTGTAGGGTTTAAGTAAATAATCTCCAATATCAAACTGAAAAGTAAACTTTGAAACTGTAAAATTGTTACAGTTTCAAAGTATGATTCTGTTAAACATTTATCTTTATTAATCAATCTGAAAAACATGTTATGAAACTATAAAACTTTACAGTTCTAAAGCATGTTATAAAATAGCAAAATAATTTAAATTGAAAAATTTTACATTTTTCCTCGTATGTAGTTGAAACTTGAAAACAACTTGTTCAAAATTTGAAAATTTTCTCCATTAAAATAAGAAAAGAGAAGTGTATAGTAGAGAAAAAGTATAAAAACTGAGAGATCGAAAGAGAGAGACAGATATAAAGAGAAAATTGTACTCCAACAATTATTTTTAGTTTAAATTTAATTGGATTTGATATAAATCTACTTCTCTTCTTCACCGAAAACTCATCTTTTTCGCCGTCGATGAGGGCGAAGCAAGGTGTTGGTGGTCGATAGTTGCCAGTGAACCCCAATCGATGGTGGTCGCCAGTGACTATATATCAGAAAAAGAAAGAGAAAAAGAAAGGCGTAGTCGTTGGATATCCGAAAAAGAAATAGAAAAAGGAAAACGTAGAGAAAGAATAAAGAAAACGCAAGACCTTTGGATCTACTCAAAAGATTGTAGGATTAAGTAAAATACACATCTTTCAAAGAGGACTTGCGGATAATGTGTCTAATTTTTTTTTAGACTAGACTCAAATTGAGCTCACCTGAATTACACATTTAACATGTGTGAGCTAAGGATTCGCTATCCAATTTTTTTTTATCCCTCCATCCTAATTAACTTGTAGTCGTTCGATTATATCTCGAGTGAATATGTGTGTGTACATTGATATGAAGTATTCGAGTGAAATGTGTGTATGTAAATTGATATGAAGTATTGTTGTTGGTATATTATTATATATTAGTGGTGGTCCATGCAACAATAAGAAATAAAGCCAGTCAACCATTAAAGCTCAGAGAGAGAGAGAGAGAGAGAGAGAGAGCACAAGAAACTAAAGCTTTGAAATGGCAGCCAAACCCAATCCAATTCCTCTCCTCACTCCCTACAAAATGGGAAAATTCAACCTCTCTCACAGGTTTGCTACTTACACAACTCTATTTCTGTTTTGATCTCTCTCTCTCTCTCGAGCTCTAGCTCGAGCTTTCCTTCTATACCCTTTGTTTCTTTATCCAAATTGATTTGTGGAATGTTGGGTTGTTTTGCTTCTTGATTTTTACTGCACTTGTTTTTTTTGTTTTTGTTTTGTTTTTGGTCTGTTTTTGTTTTTGGATTGGAAGCAGAGTTGTTTTAGCACCACTAACAAGGAACAGATCATACAACAACATTCCACAGCCTCATGCTATACTCTACTACTCTCAAAGAACTACAAATGGAGGCCTTCTCATTACTGAAGCCACCGGTGTATCCGACACCGCTCAGGGGTACTTTCGACTTTTTCTCTTATTATAAAAATATTCGGAATATTTTATGCAGTTGAACTACAAGGCATGAAAGTTTCTATTTGATCACTTTTCAAACTTTACCGAGAAATTTTGCACACAAATATAATTTTAGTTGTTGTAAGCCTTTGGTTTTATTGCTGTTAAGTTTCACCAATTTTGTAGAGCAAATATCTTAGAAATTTCTCAGCCACTTAAATTGACCAGTGTTGTTGAATAAACTGACAAAATTTCTCTTCACACCCACATCTCTCTTTTATGTATTGGGAATTCTTCTCCATGAAGGTAGGCGTGGAGAGACATTTTACTTCTGTATTTAGCTGTGCTCAAATCGATGTTTCTCTTGATGAAAATATGTGAAATTATCAAATTTTAAGAACTCTAAAAATTTTCCTAAAATAAAAAGGATTCGCGATGCCTTTTGTGTTTTTGCCAATTGCAACAAAATTCGTGTTAAGAATCCAATATGCCTAATCGGGATTGGTGAAATATGAACTAAAACACAAAATAAATAAATGCACAAGAAAAATAAATCACAATATGATGTTCTTGGTTCGCTCTAAACTAGGACTACTTTCATGGTTGGTTTGGTAGGATTTTTATAATCAGAAATGGTACAAAATCTTACAAAGATAACTAGCTAGCTGCCTCTTCGTTCAATTATAAAATATAAATACATAAAAAATTAGAATAATTATCAATAAGTCCTAATAGTTAGACTTAATTTTCATCAAGTCCTATTGAAAATAAGTCTTGATAAAATTGTAACTAAAAATAATTTTTTTGTGACAATTTTTTACATACATCGCTAAAAATTGACAATTAGTGACTTTTTTTTGTCATGATTTTTATAAATTGTCGCTAAAACTTACAATTAGTGACTTTTTTATAACAATTTTTTTTTTATAGGACATATTAAATAATAAGTATATTTATTAGGATCTACACATAAGTACCCTAAAAAATTAAGACACCATATCTATAAATGCAAAAATATCAAAAAATATTTTCAGTCTACAATTACAATCAAGTGATTAGTATTTAGTACTTATTAGAATCCGCACTGCCTCAACAATTCATATACTTCCATTGATTCGTTGTCACAAGGCCTAAGTCATAAATTTACAATCTTTAGCATCAATCTATTACATTGAAAACCATTTTCCATTTTTTTTTAAAATTTTTGATTTGAAGGTACCCAGAAACACCTGGAATTTGGACAAAAGAGCATGTGGAAGCATGGAAACCAATTGTGGATGCTGTTCATAACAAGGGTGGGATCTTCTTTTGCCAAATTTGGCACGTTGGTCGCGTCTCCAGTTATGGTATGTTCATATATTAAAAAATAAAATAAAATAAATCCATAACATATAACATTTTTTTTAAAAACATTTTGTCTCCATTTGTAATTGAGTTTTTCTTAAGAGATTTATGTTCTAATTAACTATGTTTATCTTAAGCGAAAACGTCTTGATATTATAATCTTTTAAATCACATTTAGAATGATTGCTATTTTAGAGAAAATGGATAATCTAATACTTGCATTTTTCTCTTATTTTCTTTCTACGTTTGTAACATCTTTTATTAATCAACTAATTAATCCATATAGGGCATGTTTGATTGGGTGGATTAGAGCATAGGATTGAGATTATTAATCTATGGGCTCAATTATTTTATGTTTATTTTAACATTTTGATTTAGGATTATTAATCAAATGGATAATTAATCTAATAAATTTATAGGATTATTAGTAATGGGGTAAGAGTGAGATTATTAATCCAATAGATATTAATCCAATTGGATAATGAATACTACACTAATTTACTAAAATTATTAATACTTCACTATTAATCTTGTAAACCAAACATGACCATAATTTACTCGGTTTCTGTTGTTAATCTTTCCTTTTCAAGTGTCGCATCAACAGTTTAATTTTAGTGCAAGGGTCAACTACATCAAAGTTGCTTTCTAACTTTCTAATAATGGCTATCTATGAAAAAAAAAAAAAAACTTTCTAATTAATGATTAAAGAGTAAATTATGTCAGTAATTTTTTTTTTGGCCTCCTTTATTATTTTGGTCCTCATACTTTCAATTGATTTAATTTTAACTATTTATTTTAGATTTTTTATTAATTTGGTTCAATGGACAATGCCGATTAGAGTTTTTGACAAAACATAATTACTAAGTTAGTTGAGATTAATTCATTTAGTTGAAAATTTTATAATTTTGTTGCTTATGTGCGTATTTTCGAATAAATACGTTGATGATTATAGTCATTGGACTAAATTAAAATAAAATCATAAATTTATGATCAAAATGGAGCAAGTTAAAATTATAAGGACCAAAATGATATAAGATCTAAAATAGAGATACTACTGGGGTAATTTGCCCATGATTAAAAAAAAAAGAAGACATAATTAAAAAAAAAACTAAATTCACTAACTATCCATATTATTTTTTGCCAGGTGGTCATTAATCATCTAGAATGTGTGGTGTGCAAAATACCGCACAATTTGTTAGAATCACATTGATCCTCATCAATTCACACCGTTATATCCGATAATCGTGATTTAAACTTTAAAATTTATAATCCGCCTTCAAAACTGTTTCGCTCCGCTATAGTTAATATATATATATATATATATATATATGTTTTAACTTATAATAAAATATCAAAGTAAAAATGAGTGAGAAATTTAATATGTAAAATTTATTACAAATTAATTAGTAGTTATATATATGAAAAATATTTTATAAAATTAGTCTGTGTTATATATATGAAAAATATTATGTAAATTAATGTTATATGTTATACAAATATTTGATAATTAATTAAAATATTCTTCAATTCATCAATCCACCTACAATCGCTCACATCGCAATTTGTCAATTTTTCAATCCGTTAATTTACCATTCAATTTATAATTTTACTCTCAAACTATCCAAATCACATTACGCATACTCATAAATGGAAGATTCGAAGAAACAAAACGTCAGATTTGCCATTTATTTACCAGATACGCATTGGATTCCAATTATGATATTGAAACATCTTTAAAAAAAAATTTTTTTTTATGAAAGTAGGGATATAAAAATAAAATAAAATAAATTGTATTTAACCAAACCCATATCTGACAAACTAGATTTGAGATTTGGATTTTTTTAATATTATATATATCATTCTGCACCAAGTAAGGTCAACAATAATTAAAAAAGGGAAAGTAAAGTCAACAATAATTAAAAAGGCTCAATTCTTAATCTGGACATATTTTGGCATTCAAGTCAAATTTAAAATAAAATAAAATAAGAAAGAAAGAGGGAAAGAAAATAAGAGAAAGTTGCAGTAACTAACCAATATTACAATATCCATGTGTATCATTATCATTCCAATTTAATTGGATGTATTTAAACATATTTGAGATTGTGATGTTTACACTAATATCTATTTTATTATATAGTATGAGCACAGAATTGGTATGAATATAAAATGTCTACAATTTTTTATTTGTTTAAAATATTATTTTACTGTAACTTCAGCTGCTCAATCCAATCACTTATAAGGCATATAAATGTGTACGTCTTCTAATATGTTTTATGGGGAGACAATTATACGAAAATTTGTTGGGTATTAAATTTTTTTTTTTTTTTGGGGGGATATACATTTAGTGTGAGCTCTTTAAATGACAAGAAAAATAAAAAGTTGAAAAACGCTAGAGATGTCAAATATTTTATCAAATATTCTATCAAATGTCTCACATGGGTATGAGATCCATACCATGTGAATCTCACGTGCATCTCACACTCACGTGAGACAGTTGATAAAATATTTAATAAAATATTTAGAATCTCTAACATTATTCTAAATTCAATCTATTATTTTTAATATATGATGGGTTCAACCATTGACACCTTACTGGGCATTCCTTATTGACTGGCTACTTTTTAAAAAATATATTAGAAAAAAAAAAATCTGCTGAGATTGCTTTTGGATCGATAAATTAACCATTTTAAAATGAAAGCATATATATTAGGGCGTCAGCTCACCCAATGAGTGTGCTATTTTATTTATAAAATATAAATTTTGATTTTAAATTAGAAATATATATAGTATTTGTTGGTCAAGTGATAAGGATATTGTTTTTCAAATCCAAGATTTTAGGTTCAAATTTTGTGCACTTCACTTTATAAATTTTTTTTTTTTCATTTTTGATATAAAAAAATCTACTTAGAAAAAAAGGAGAGTAGATTTCAAGAAACTAAAGTGAGTTCACATATATAATAGTATAGATAGGTAATTGATGTGCAAATTATGCTACCCTATAATTGTCCATGTTATATAATTGTATATCCATTTCATTGTAGAGTGCATCATGCTTCAATACTATATAGATTAATGCATATGCCTTAATAAAGTCGCTTTCCCAATTTAACCCCCTCTCCGCCGCCCCCCCCCCCCCCCCCCCAAAAAAAATAAATAAATAAAAATAAAAATGTAGTGATAAAGAATGGGTTGGTTGTCTACATCCACTAAAAATGTCCATGACATGTGACACATCATATTTTACGTGAGCTTTCTTCTTGGTCCAGATACATTAACAAAGGATATTTAAGTTTTTTTTTTTATTTTTTTTTTAAATTTTAAATTAGTATAAGACAGGATAAAAAAGAAGTTATATTATGTAGTGATGAGACTTGAACTCAAATTTCATAATTTCATGTAATAAGAGAACACAATTTAATTTGACCTTTTAACTTCTCATGCATTTGAATTGACGAGTATCAACCGAATGGATTGTTGTGGTAGTGTTTCAGACTCAATACTCCCATTTCCTCTTTTCCTACATAATTCTAAAAAAGATAAAAAAAATAAAATGATTTTCTAAGTCAAAAATTCAAGTCGAAATCAATTGATGTGTTGGAATTGAATTAAGGAGTTAAGTGACGTGTTTGATTTGAATAGAATGATTGTTTTGATTTACATATATTTTTCAAAATGTAATAAGATAAAATAGTGGACGACATGAGCTTGTTTTGTTAAGCCTAATAAAAAAAATTTGTTGGAGTGATCCATCCTTATATATGATTTTTTTTTTCAAAAAAATGTCTGCGGGGGGTTGTGGGGTGGTAATTAGAGGGGGTCTCTATCATGACTCTTTTTTTTTTTTTTCCCGTCAAATGATTGAAATTAATTTGAATTTGGTATATATAATGTAGCATTTCAACCTAATGGTGAAGCTCCCATATCATGTACGGACAAGGGGGTGACACCTGGCCTTGATGGAGTAGATTGGTCCCCTCCTCGACGCCTGAGAATCGATGAAATCCCTCACATTGTCAACGATTTCAGGCTCGCTGCGCGTAATGCCATTGATGCTGGTTAGTATAATCAAATTTCTTCCTATCTTTAAATTTCTTTATTTGTTTTGCATATGATTCACAACCACCATACACAAGAATATAGCTTTTAAAGCAATTTTTTTTCTTAATAATTAGATATCTAAAAAAAACATGTACTATGTGTTTGGTTTGTGTTTTGAAATAAATTTCTAAAAACAAATTTGGAGAGAAAGTATAATTTTTTTTTTGTTTGATTTGTTTGGTTATATATTTTAAAAATAGTTTTGGAGTTTGTGATATATTTTGACTATGTTTGGCATGTTGGTTTTGGGTTAAAATAGTCACAAAAAGACAAAATAAGCTAAAAAGTCAATAAGACAAAATGTCACATTCAAATCATAATTATTTCGTTTTTTCTCTTACAAAAGTCAAAAAAATCAAAAAGCTAAAGTTAAAGTTAACTCACATCCCAAACGAAAGCTTTGTTGTAGTTGAGTAGATATGTGCGAGAGAAATAAGGAATGAGAAAAAGTGATTGATTAATGTGTAAGAGAGAAAGTGATTTTAAATTTTTTTTTCGAGAACCAAACAAAATTTTGAATTTTTTTTTCTCAAAAATTATATATTGAGATATAAACCAAGCAAGTTTTTTTTCTCCCCTCCCATAATTTTTCAAATTAGTAACATAACAACACAATTATATAAAGGTTATGACTCGTTTTCATGTAACTCTCTTGAAACTTTAATTCATTATATTTAATTACATTTTTTTCTTCTAAAAAAACTTTTAAAAAATATATTAGAAAAACAAAAATCTGCTGAGATTGCTTTTGGATCGATAATTAACCATTTTAAAATGAAAGCATACCACATTTCTTAATGTGTGCTCCAAAATATGAATTGTTCTAATATTAACGTTTTCTGGTAGCACTGGTTATGGTTTTTAGAAGTAAACTTAGGTCAGAAAACACCAACTCAAAGCTGATTATTTGAGGCTCAAGATTACAAGTTTAATATTTTTCTCAAAATAGTTCACCATCTCTTTCTTCACATCCAATTAAACAATCTTCTCCATAATCACAGGATTTGATGGAGTAGAGATCCACGGTGCAAACGGGTACATAATCGACCAGTTCATGAAAGATACAGTGAACGATAGGACCGACATTTATGGTGGGAGCTTAGAGAACCGGTGTCGCTTCGCCTTGGAAATAGTAAATGCTGTAGTGGATGAGATTGGAGCTGATAGGGTTGGAATGAGACTCTCTCCTTTCGCAGACTACATGGAGACCGGTGACTCGAACCCTGATGCACTAGGGCTTTACATGGCTAATGAAGTCGGCAAGTTCAACATTCTCTATCTTCACGTGATTGAACCAAGGATGGTTAAAATAGGCGACAGGTAACTGTTACAAATCCTGGCTAAAGATAAAAAAAACTCACATTTTTTTCATAAACCAGAACAAACATGTGAGTTTGTTTGGCTTAATGTTTTTAACCAGTGTTAGAATTTTTTGTTTTTTAATTTTTTTTTACCTTTAGAAAACTTTTTCATATTTTAGTCCACTACAATTAGGACTGTAAATGAACCAAAACTGTTCATGTACAGTTCGAGCTCGGCTCATTTAAAACTTGTTTGAGCTCAACTTGTTTATTCAAGGAACGAGCTTGAACTCGAGTAGCCTTAAGCTCAGCTTGACAAGGCTCATAAATATAAAAATAAATAAATATTTATTTATTTTTAATAATATATTAAATAAATTTTCAATAATCTATTTTATTTTTTATTTATGTTTGGTGTTTGTATAAATTTACATATTTGATTGATGGAATTTATTATTAATATAAGCATTATTATATATTTTACTCATAATTTTGTATTTTTTTATCTTAAAAATTAAATTAATTTAAATTTAATTTTTTTTCAAGCTCGAACTCGGCTCATTTATGTCATTGAGCTTGAGTTCAACAAATATTTGATGAGCTAAGCTTGAGCTCGAGCTCACTTTTGTAAGCTAAATTATAGCTCGAGCTTGACTAATCCTTAATAAACAAGTTTGAACATTCAAAAACTAGGTTCACTTCGGCTCGTTTGCTGCCCTAACTGCAACAATCTAAGATTTAATAGACACAAATTTAAGAACAAAAATCATTTTTAAGGACAAAATATTTTAACTACCAAAAGTATCATTGTTGTGTTTTTAGCAACAAAATTAGATATTTTAGTGATAAATTGCCAAAATTTTCGTAGCACAAAATTGTTTTGTCCGTTAAAATGTGTTTTTTAGTGACTTTGTAAAATTGTCGCTAAAGATTATTATTATTTTTACTTTTTGAGATAGACTTTTAGTGACAATTGTCATGACAGAAATTGATCTCCTAATATTTTTTGTAACAAAATTTTCACTTCTAGAGATAAGAATTTGATTCCTAAAATCTATATAATAAAGCAAGACGGTTTTTGAATTTGTCCTACACACATTTGTCCTACTAGGACATTTGAACGGCTTAGATCTATTCGTAGTGTTTCAGACTCAATACTCCCATTTCCTCTTTTCCTACATAATTCTAAAAAAGATAAAAAAAATAAAATGATTTTCTAAGTCAAAAATTCAAGTCGAAATCAATTGATGTGTTGGAATTGAATTAAGGAGTTAAGTGACGTGTTTGATTTGAATAGAATGATTGTTTTGATTTACATATATTTTTCAAAATGTAATAAGATAAAATAGTGGACGACATGAGCTTGTTTTGTTAAGCCTAATAAAAAAAATTTGTTGGAGTGATCCATCCTTATATATGATTTTTTTTTTCAAAAAAATGTGTGTGGGGGGTTGTGGGGTGGTAATTAGAGGGGGTCTCTATCATGACTCTTTTTTTTTTTTTTCCCGTCAAATGATTGAAATTAATTTGAATTTGGTATATATAATGTAGCATTTCAACCTAATGGTGAAGCTCCCATATCATGTACGGACAAGGGGGTGACACCTGGCCTTGATGGAGTAGATTGGTCCCCTCCTCGACGCCTGAGAATCGATGAAATCCCTCACATTGTCAACGATTTCAGGCTCGCTGCGCGTAATGCCATTGATGCTGGTTAGTATAATCAAATTTCTTCCTATCTTTAAATTTCTTTATTTGTTTTGCATATGATTCACAACCACCATACACAAGAATATAGCTTTTAAAGCAATTTTTTTTCTTAATAATTAGATATCTAAAAAAAACATGTACTATGTGTTTGGTTTGTGTTTTGAAATAAATTTCTAAAAACAAATTTGGAGAGAAAGTATAATTTTTTTTTTGTTTGATTTGTTTGGTTATATATTTTAAAAATAGTTTTGGAGTTTGTGATATATTTTGACTTTGTTTGGCATGTTGGTTTTGGGTTAAAATAGTCACAAAAAGACAAAATAAGCTAAAAAGTCAATAAGACAAAATGTCACATTCAAATCATAATTATTTCGTTTTTTCTCTTACAAAAGTCAAAAAAATCAAAAAGCTAAAGTTAAAGTTAACTCACATCCCAAACGAAAGCTTTGTTGTAGTTGAGTAGATATGTGCGAGAGAAATAAGGAATGAGAAAAAGTGATTGATTAATGTGTAAGAGAGAAAGTGATTTTAAATTTTTTTTTCGAGAACCAAACAAAATTTTGAATTTTTTTTTCTCAAAAATTATATATTGAGATATAAACCAAACAAGTTTTTTTTTCTCCCCTCCCATAATTTTTCAAATTAGTTGCATAACAACACAATTATATAAAGGTTATGACTCGTTTTCATGTAACTCTCTTGAAACTTTAATTCATTATATTTAATTACATTTTTTTCTTCTAAAAAAACTTTTAAAAAATATATTAGAAAAAAAAAAATCTGCTGAGATTGCTTTTGGATCGATAAATTAACCATTTTAAAATGAAAGCGTACCACATTTCTTAATGTGTGCTCCAAAATGTGAATTGTTCTAATATTAACGTTTTCTGGTAGCACTGGTTATGGTTTTTAGAAGTAAACTTAGGTCAGAAAACACCAACTCAAAGCTGATTATTTGAGGCTCAAGATTACAAGTTCAATATTTTTCTCAAAATAGTTCACCATCTCTTTCTTCACATCCAATTAAACAATCTTCTCCATAATCACAGGATTTGATGGAGTAGAGATCCACGGTGCAAACGGGTACATAATCGACCAGTTCATGAAAGATACAGTGAACGATAGGACCGACATTTATGGTGGGAGCTTAGAGAACCGGTGTCGCTTCGCCTTGGAAATAGTAAATGCTGTAGTGGATGAGATTGGAGCTGATAGGGTTGGAATGAGACTCTCTCCTTTCGCAGACTACATGGAGACCGGTGACTCGAACCCTGATGCACTAGGGCTTTACATGGCTAATGAAGTCGGCAAGTTCAACATTCTCTATCTTCACGTGATTGAACCAAGGATGGTTAAAATAGGCGACAGGTAACTGTTACAAATCTTGGCTAAAGATAAAAACACTCACATTTTTTTCATAAACCAGAACAAACATGTGAGTTTGTTTGGCTTAATGTTTTTAACCAATGCTAGAATTTTTTGTTTTTTAATTTTTTTTTTGCCTTTAGAAAACTTTTTCATATTTTAATCCACTACAATTAGGGCTGTAATGAACCAAAACTGTTCATGTACAGTTCGCGCTCGGCTTGTTTAAAACTTGTTTGAGCTCAACTTGTTTATTCAAGGAACGAGTTTGAGCTCGAGTAGCCTTAAGCTCAGCTTGACAAGGCTCATAAATATAAAAATAAATAAATATTTATTTATTTTTATATTTATGAGCCTTGTCAAGCTGAGCTTAAGGCTACTCGAGCTCAAACTCGTTCCTTGAATAAACAAGTTGAGCTCAAACAAGTTTTAAATGAGCCGAGCTCGAACTGTACATGAACAGTTTTGGTTCATTACAGCCCTAATTGTAGTGGATTAAAATATGAAAAAGTTTTCTAAAGGTAAAAAAAAATTAAAAAACAAAAAATTCTAACACTGGTTAAAAACATTAAGCCAAACAAACTCACATGTTTGTTCTGGTTTATGAAAAAAATGTGAGTTTTTTTTATCTTTAGCCAGGATTTGTAACAGTTACCTGTCGCCTATTTTAACCATCCTTGGTTCAATCACGTGAAGATAGAGAATGTTGAACTTGCCGACTTCATTAGCCATGTAAAGCCCTAGTGCATCAGGGTTCGAGTCACCGGTCTCCATGTAGTCTGCGAAAGGAGAGAGTCTCATTCCAACCCTATCAGCTCCAATCTCATCCACTACAGCATTTACTATTTCCAAGGCGAAGCGACACCGGTTCTCTAAGCTCCCACCATAAATGTCGGTCCTATCGTTCACTGTACTTCTAGAGATAAGAATTTGATTCCTAAAATCTATATAATAAAGCAGGACGGTTTTTGAATTTGTCCTACACACATTTGTCCTACTAGGACATTTGAACGGCTTAGATCTATTCGATTTATAAAACAACGGCAGAGATATATTTTTCAAAAAATATCCTACATGTACATTTTTTATTTTCCCGCTTCTCTCTCTTACTTTTTCTTTTTTTCACCCATTCTTTTATGATCTCATGATCCCACCTTCCTCTTTCTTTTCTTTTTAATTTTTAATTTTCTCTCTATTTGTTTTTTTTTAAATTTTTTTTTCTCTTTTTTGTTTACTTATTTTTTATTCATATTATATGAAAAAGTCTATGATCCGAGAATTAGGAGCCAGATTTTACTCTGTGTAGTGCAGATTAAATTAAGCTCCGTTTGGGAAGAGATCTTTTGGGCTTTTTTGGCTATTTTAGCCACAAAAGACAAAATAGGCTATTTTAGTCACAAAAAAATAAAATATCACATTTGACCCATAATCATTACATTATTCACTCACAAAAAAAGTCAAAAAAGTCAAAAAGCCAAAAAGCTCTTCCCAAACCAAGCTTTTTAGTCCAAACTAAAATAGCCTTTTTTTTTTAATTTTTTTTTCTCTTTTTTGTTTACTTATTTTTTATTCATATTATATGAAAAAATCTATGATCCGAGAATTAGGAGCCAGATTTTACTCTGTGTAGTGCAGATTAAATTAAGCTCCGTTTGGGAAGAGATCTTTTGGGCTTTTTTGGCTATTTTAGCCACAAAAGACAAAATAGGCTATTTTAGTCACAAAAAATAAAATATCACATTTGACCCATAATCATTACACTATTCACTCACAAAAAAATTCAAAAAAGTCAAAAAGCCAAAAAGCTCTTCCCAAACCAAGCTTTTTAGTCCAAACTAAAATAGCCAAAAAAGCCAAAAAATCAACCCATTTCCCAAACCAACCCTTAATGAATTTTACAGTCCACAAATTAAATGAATTTGAATAATTAATTATTATTTTTAAATATACTGAATACATGATAGATTTCATAAATTTAGATTTCATATGAATTTTCAACATATTTTAATAAAATAGGACGGTTTTTTAACAATTAATGAATTTTAAATATTAAATTAATGAATTTTACAATCCACAAATTAAATAAATTTGAACAATTAATTATTATTTTTAAATATATTGAATACATGATAGATTTCATAAATTTAGATTTCATATGAATCTTCAACATATTTTAATAAAGTAGGACGGTTTTTGAATCTTCAACATAGAATTTGTCCTACACACATTTGTCCTACTAGGATATTTGGACGGTTTAGATCTATTTAAATTATAAAACAACGGCTGAGATATATTTTTCAAAAAATATCCTACATGTACATTTTTTATTTTCCCGCTTCTCTCTCTTACTTTTCCTTTTCTCACCCATTCTTCTATGATCCCATGATCCCACATTCCTTTTTCTTTTTTTTTAATTTTATTTTTTTATTTTCTCCCATTTTTATTTTTCTGTCTATTTGTTTATTTTTTTATTTTCTCCTTTTTGTTCACATATTTTTATTCATATTATATGGAAAGGTCTGCAATCCTAGGATTAGGAGTCAGATTTTATTATGTGCAGTGGAGATTATATTAATGAATCTTTTAGTCCACAAATTAAATGAATTTGGACAATTAATTATTATTTTTAAATATATTGAATACCTGATGCACTTCATAAATTTAGACCTTATATGAATCTTCAACTTATTTTAATAAAGTATGACGGTTTTTGAATCTTCAACATATTTTTGTTCTATTAGGACATTTGAATGGTTCAGATTTGTTCAAATTATAAAACAATGGCTGAGATATATTTTTCAAAAAATATTCTACATATACATTTTCTACTTTCCTACTTCTCTCTCTCTTACTTTTTACTTTTCTCACACCCCTCATTCCATGATCCCATGATCCCGTCTTCCTCTCCCTTTTCTTTTTATTTTTTTTCCCGTGTTTATTTTTCTCTCTATTTATTTATATTTTTTATTTTTTCCTTTTTGTTCAATATATTTTACACATATTTCCATACAATGTATGTATGATCGTAATACACTAGGACATTATGGGCATACATACAATTTTCATATAATTACATAAGCAAAAGCAGTATTGTATGTATGCCCGTGAAAATTGTATGTATGTTAGACACATCTATCTATCTAGCTATTTATTAAATAAGTAAAAATGAGTTTTCGTGAGAAATTTTGTAAGAACTCTAAAATTTTATAATAAATTTGTGATTTTATCAAATTAAAAAATAAATTTAAATAGTGTTGGGATTACAATCATATTCTAATCCTAATATTATTTACACCGCTAGTCCTTATATATTGTAGTAACACTTAATCTACATACACATAAAAGTAAAATATTTGTATAGAATTGTTTAAAAAAATCACTAAAAACAATTTTAAAAAAATACAAAAAATGTGCTTTTATGTGATTTGTTTTTCAAAAATTTTACAAATATTTTAGTTTATAAGTGCACCCAGATTAAGTTCATCTTAAAAATAAAATATTTAACTAAAACATGAAGAAAGTTCACTAAAGACCAAAAAAAAATAAAAAATGAAAAATCTCAATTTTTTTGAATTTGAAAACCGAACAATTATTTCAATAATATAGATTACAAATTGCTAATGTCTATATAGCACAAAAACTATTTTTATTGGGAACATTCCTTGGATTAGCCTAGCAATTTTCAATCCTTTGATTGTCCCATGTCAGAATTAGCTCAGGACTATGGTGATTAATTTTATAATTTAGTTATCAATCTTTGTATTTTGTAATTTAGTCAATTTAATCCTTCTGAGTTACATCGTAATATGTTATTGAATGATAATTCCACTTATGAGTTATGGTTTTGTATTATAGTTACATTCGATTTTTTCCACTTCCTGAGATCTCTCTCGAATCAGGTATGAGACTCCTCACAGTCTTCTTCCCATGAGGAAGGCTTTTAAAGGTAGTTTTATTGCTGCTGGTGGGTACAATAGAACTGAAGGTAATAGAGTTATAGCAGAGAACTACTCTGATTTGGTGGCGTTTGGACGCTTGTTCTTGGCTAATCCAGATTTGCCTAGGAGGTTTAAGCTGGATGCACCACTAAACAAGTACAATAGGAACACTTTCTATATTCCAGATCCGGTTATCGGGTACACAGATTATCCATTTCTTGATCAAGATGTCCCTGCTTAGAATGTAATGTTACAAGAGGAATTGGATTGTGTTCTAATTCTACTATGATGATTTGCATGGTTTCTTGGTGACATTGGTATTAATAGAATAGGGACTTGAATATGTAAAAGATGATGATTTGTAGTATAATTATGCAGGTATGACCAAGAAGAAGAAGAATATATGGATTCTTAAGTTTGGTGAAAGAAATCTATTTCCTTCTCTTCTATGTGTTAAATTTGTGTTTGGATTTTATATTTCTTTTTCTTTTCTTTTTCTTTTTCCCTCACTCTCTCTCTCTCTCTCTCTCTCCAAATTCAAAAAAAAAAACAAACAAACACAATCTATGCATTAAATAATTCATTTCATTATTCAAAAAATAAAATATAGTGAATTTTTAAAAATTAAATTAAAAATAATGAATTTTTTAATTTTTTCCAAACAGAACCTAAGTCAGCCTTTTTTTTCTCGAGATTATTACTATTAGGTTCTTATAGAATGAATTTATTTACTCATAAGTTTTAAGTAAATTTTTTTAATTTATGTATGTGTCCTTCATTTTGATAATGAGAAGATTTTAGAACTTTTTAGATGAATGTTTTGTGTATGTAGAATGTTCATTTGCTACTAATAATATTGATAAATTTACCAAATAATAAATTATTTGGATTTTTTATTTATGTTTGTGAGTTTTGTTTTGTTTTTAGTTTATTTATTTGTATTGAAATATGATGTGAAACTCTAAATATATATTTTTTTATCAGCAGAGAAGTTAAAAAAATTTTGAGAGGGTAATTTATATGTAAATTGGGCCGAGCTGGGTAATGGGCTGTTCTGTGAGCCACAGTAAGAAGGGATGAGTAAAATGACTTTATAGTTAGCCTGGTTTCACAAAGTCTTGTAGTTAGCCTGGTCCCAGAAAGCCTTATAGTTATCTCGGTCCAAGAGAGCTCTGCAGTTAGCTCGGTCACCACACTCAGAGCGGTAACAGTTAACACTGTCATACCATATTGAGCCGTAGTATATTAATCCCTCCTCAGAACCTTGCTATTGGTTAGCTCGGTCTTGGCTCGTTGTGGTTAGTGCGGTCTCAGACAACCCAGTTGGAATGTCAAACCGAGGTACAGGCAGTGAAAGGAAGAGCCGAGCTAGTGGAAGTTCGGTCTAGTCTGCGGCTTTAGCATAGCTATGATTATCTCGATCGTATTGACATCCAACCATGGTAGAACCATCTTACTTGGTTTAAGCAGTGAGGGGCTGTTGAAGGATAAACATTATCTTTTAGGAATGTGATTTTTAGGAGGACTCTACATGGAGGAGTAAGAGTACTACTAGGATTGTGCCATGCGGAACCTATAAAAGTTCACAACATCACCTATGGAGAGGTAATACAACTTTGACTCTCGAATACACAGAGTTTTTTGTCTATTTATCTATTTTGCTGACTTAGGCATCGGAGAGGTATCCGGCACACACCCGTCGGCTAGCTCACTTTTGTGTTTTCAAGGAGTAAAGCGACGACGTATGGTGGAGTGCAATCTTGATCAACAGGATTATACGAAAATAATATTTCGTGCTCGTACAAGTTTAATTATATTTTGTAAGAATATTTTTATAATAGTAAATTATTATTGAAAATTATAAATTAATCCAATCCGTAGTTTGAGCCGTAACTGTGCTTTTTTTTTTATGGGCTTGCACATTGTGGAGCATATAGTATTGGGCCTTTTCACTCAACAAATACCTAGCCCAGTACTACATGCAACAGTAGGGTAAAGGTACTGCATGGATTGGACCAGCCCCCAACCCGACAATATGTTGCTGAATAAGGCAACAAACATCATTAATCACTACAACCTATGGTTGTTATGCCAATGATGTTTCTCTACTCATGCACATGTCAATTGGAAGATTTGCTTCAGAAAATATCAAAAGGGCTGAACTTGGAAGAATTTGAGGCGTTGGTTGGATTTGTTATGGGTTATATTTTAATTATTTGAACGGCGCATTTTATAAGATTTTGATGGTCTATTATTGATAAAAAAAAATTAGTTGATTTGATAATGATAATTAATTTTTATTTTATTGAGTTTATATTAAAAAAATAAATGATAAATATATTTTTAAAAATAGATTATCCATTTTTTTAAACAAATATGATAAAATGAAAAGCATACACTTATCGAATCAATCTAATTTTTTTTCATAAATGATATAAATTGAGAATCTTGCAAAATGAGATATTTGGATTATTAAAATGAGATCCTTAGTGAGTTTCATGAGCCACTCAAAGTTTTTCAAATTTAAATTTGAACTTGAAAGAAATAAAACACTAACTGATTATTTCACTTGTAACCTACTAGATGGAACGTAGATATTGTTTGATACAACTTGTTATAAATTAAAAATTAATAATCCAAAATCAAAAGTCAAAAGTATCCATCAACCAACTTTTAAAAATGAACTTTTTTTTTGGCTTATTTACATTATTTTTACCCAATAAGGTATACGTACCAAATGAGAAGTTATTCCATGGGTTTGGAATTTTATGTTAGTAGTATACTCGGCTAACAGAAACAATATGTGGAGGAACATCATATTATGATAATCTAATGTACTTGACTTATTGAATAATTTCTCCTTCCAAGTAATCTCACACAGACTCTTAAAATAAAAATAAAAAAATTTATAAGCAACTCAGATAAATTGTACAAAAACAACCCATAATGTTAAATAGTGGTAGTTCAAAATTCAAATTCCCACAATGAAAGTTTTTTGAAAATAATAGGAAAGATTTGCAATAATTAATTATAGGGTAAATTACAAATTACAAATACACCTATTGGATTTTGCTTAAAATATGAATTGTTCTTTGCAGTTTTAGAAATTACACCCTACCTGTTGAATTTTTAATTTCATAACAAAGGGTATCTTTTATTAATAAATTATTAATTCAATTAACATTTTTTGATAATATTAGAAATTTATTTCAATTAATAATTTAAGTAATTTCATTATTGTGCAGGAGAGT
Organism: Camellia sinensis; assembly: GCF_004153795.1. Taxonomy (NCBI): domain Eukaryota; kingdom Viridiplantae; phylum Streptophyta; class Magnoliopsida; order Ericales; family Theaceae; genus Camellia; species Camellia sinensis. The sequence goes on from NW_021025123.1 coordinate 1,436,291, forward strand.
AGTTAAATTTTTTTTCCAGTTAATTCTGTTAAATAAAAAATTTTAGCAAAAAAAAAACATTTATAATTTTTCAAATTATAAAATACAATTTATATTTTAAGCAAATATTAAGGAGTTTGTTTGTAATTTATCTTAATTTTAATTTAAGGCTCTATTTGATTAGAAATAAAATTTGGTAGAAAGTGAAAGTAAAAGAAAATAAAGTGAAAGAAAATAAATAGAAAAGAAAATATATTTTCTTACAAATATTTAATTAAGATGAAGATTTTGTAAAAAAAATAATAGAAAAATTTAAAAGTTTAATTATAGATTATTCATATATTCAATTTTTCTTATATTTTTTGCAAGAAATAAAAAATTAATTACATTACTAATATGAATTGTACAAAAAAAAATAATTTTTTTATATTTTTCACCACTTTTAAATTAAACAAACTCATAAAAATTAATTTTTTTTATTTATTATTTATTTCATATTTTAAACAAACCGAGACGTAGAGAAGGTTGCTGTGAGGGTAGATTGGGCAAGTCGATAACTGTGAAAGACGTACGTCAAACTGTAGTCTCCGTGTATTCCAATAAATAAAAAGCAGAGGGCAATTCAGTCATCCAAATTTCCAGTTCATTCAAATCACTCGTGTTTGATATTTCTGTCAAGTAGAAGTAGTAGAAGTAATCTTTCTTCTTCTTCTTCTTCTTCTTCTTCTTCTTCAGCGACCGATTCAATTGCGGATTGCGTGGCAGAGAGAGAGAGAGAGAGATGGCGAGGAGACCGGACGAGGAATACGATTACTTGTTCAAGGTGGTGTTAATCGGCGATTCAGGGGTCGGCAAATCCAACCTCCTCTCCCGATTCCCTTGCAACGAGTTCTGCCTCGAATCCAAATCTACCATCGGCGTCGAATTCGCCACCCGCACTCTCCAGGTTGAGGGCAAAACTGTTAAGGCTCAGATATGGGACAACAGAGCAATCACCAGTGCCTATTATAGAGGTGCGCTCGGAGCTCTTCTTGTTTACGATGTGACAAAGCCAACCACTTTTGAAAATGTCAGCCGGTGGTTGAAGGAGCTGAGAGACCACGCAGATGCCAACATCGTCATCATGCTCATCGGGAACAAGACTGATTTGAAGCATCTCAGAGCGGTTGCTACAGAGGATGCGCACATGTCAATTGGAAGATTTGCTTCAGAAAATATCAAAAGGGCTGAACTTGGAAGAATTTGAGGCGTTGGTTGGATTTGTTATGGGTTATATTTTAATTATTTGAACGGCGCATTTTATAAGATTTTGATGGTCTATTATTGATAAAAAAAAATTAGTTGATTTGATAATGATAATTTATTTTTATTTTATTGAGTTTATATTAAAAAAATAAATGATAAATATATTTTTAAAAATAGATTATTCATTTTTTTAAACAAATATGATAAAATGAAAAGCATACACTTATCGGATCAATCTAATTTTTTTTCATAAATGATATAAATTGAGAATCTTGCAAAATGAGATATTTTGATTATTAAAATGAGATCCTTAGTGAGTTTCATGAGCCACTCAAAGTTTTTCAAATTTAAATTTGAACTTGAAAGAAATAAAACACTAACTGATTATTTCACTTGTAACCTACTAGATGGAACGTAGATATTGTTTGATACAACTTGTTATAAATTAAAAATTAATAATTCAAAATCAAAAGTCAAAAGTATCCATCAACCAACTTTTAAAAATGAACTTTTTTTTGGCTTATTTACATTATTTTTACCCAATAAGGTATACATACCAAATGAGAAGTTATTCCATGGGTTTGGAATTTTATGTTAGTAGTATACTCGGCTAACAGAAACAGTATGTGGAGGAACATCATATTATGATAATCTAATGTACTTGACTTATTGAATAATTTCTCATAACAAGCAATCTCATACAGACTCTTAAAATAAAAATAAAAAAATTTATAAGCAACTCTGATAAATTGTACAAAAACAACCCATAATGTTAAATAGTGGTAGTTCAAAATTCAAATTCCCACAATGAAAGTTTTTTGAAAATAATAGGAAAGATTTGCAATAATTAATTATAGGATAAATTACAAATTACAAATACACCTCTTGGATTTTGCTTAAAATATAAATTGTTCTTTGTAGTTTTAGAAATTACAACCTACTTGTTGAATTTCTAATTTCATAACAAAGGGTATCTTTTATTAATAAATTATTAATTCAATTAACATTTTTTAATAATGTTAGAAATTTATTTCAATTAATAATTTAAGTAATTTCATTATTGTGCAGGAGAGCAGTTAAATTTTTTTTTCCAGTTAATTTTGTTAAATAAAAAATTTCAGCAAAAAAAATTTATAATTTTTCGAATTATAAGATACAATTTATATTTTAAGCAAATATTAAGGAGTTTATTTGTAATTTACCTTAATTTTAATTTAAGGCTCTATTTGATTAGAAATAAAATTTGGTAGAAAGTAAAAGTAAAAGAAAATGAAGTGAAAGAAAATAAGTAGAAAAGAAAATATATTTTTTTGCAAATATTTGATTACAATGAAGATTTTGTAAAAAAATTAATAGAAAAATTTAAAAGTTTAATTATAGATAATTCATATATTCAATTTTTCTTATATTTTTTGCAAGAAATAAAAAATTACTTACATTACTAATATGAATTGTACAAAAAAAAAAAATTATTATTTTTTTATATTTTTTACCACTTTTAAATTAAACAAACTCATAAAAATTAATTTTTTTATTTTTTATTTATTTGATATTTTAAACAAACCGAGACGTAGAGAAGGTTGTTGTGAGGTGAGGGTAGATTGGGCAAGTCGATAACTGTGAAAGACGTACGTCAAACTGTAGTCTCCGTGTATTCCAATAAATAAAAAGCAGAGGGCAATTCAGTCATCCAAATTTCCAGTTCATTCAAATCACTCGTGTTTGATATTTCTGTCAAGTAGAAGTAGTAGAAGTAATCTTTCTTCTTCTTCTTCTTCTTCTTCTTCTTCAGCGACCGATTCAATTGCGGATTGCGTGGCAGAGAGAGAGAGAGAGAGATGGCGAGGAGACCGGACGAGGAATACGATTACTTGTTCAAGGTGGTGTTAATCGGCGATTCAGGGGTCGGCAAATCCAACCTCCTCTCCCGATTCACTCGCAACGAGTTCTGCCTCGAATCCAAATCCACCATCGGCGTCGAATTCGCCACCCGCACTCTCCAGGTCTCTCTCTCTCTCTCTCTCTAAACTTTCTCTCTCTAAAACTAGTATCCTCTATATATATATATATATATATATTCTCATTTGTGCTTCTTCTCTTTTTGATTTGTATTACTGAAGATTATTGCTTGATGTTCTTTAACTTGTTGGATTTGAATTATGTATCTTCTCTCTGTGTTTTGGATGTTTTGTACTAGGTTTGCCTTGATCTAAATCCTCTTGAATTGGTGTAGTAGTATGGATCTGGATTCACACACACATTCGGATACACAAAACATGGAGTTAGGTTTTTCGTACTGTGGTTGGTTGATCTGTAAGGTACTAGTGATTTGGTTTGGGAGGCCGAATCTGTTTTGTTTATATGTTTACTAGTTTAAAAAAAAAAAAAAAAAAAAAAAAAAAAAAAAAAAAAAAAAAAAAAAAAAAAACATAAACTAGTGTTTGTTTTGGGTCGGCGCATGATCTGTAACAAATTAGTAAAAAAAATAAAATGAAAGAGTTGATTTCAAAGAAAGCACCCAAGAGAGAGAGACAGAGAGAGTCATATAATAGGGTTCGTGATCTGTAAAAAATAAGTAAAAAAATAAAAGAGACTAATACAAAGAAGAAAAAAAAAATAGAGATGGAGAGAGGAAGAGATATAAAGTCATATAATAAGAAGAAACTAACTCTCATTGAAGATGTCATTGTGATTGCAGGAGTGAAACAATGGTTAATTAAGCAACTTTAGGCTGAAAGATTATGAAAATATGTTTTATTACAAAGGTGCAATACATCTTACACAAAATATAATATATAAATTGAGGCAGAGGCATAAGGAAAGATAGAGACTATATACAGAGAACCTGCTTTTTTTTAATTTTTTATTTTTATTTTTAAATATTGGAAGTTATTAGTGGTTAGATTCTTAGAAGTTGAGTAATTTTAAAATTCTTAGTATGCGCAGGTTTTGGAAGTTAATCTATTATGAGACAAATCAATTTAGTCTATTATTATGCGTGTGTTTGGTTTGGGATTGTCAGTCAAGTTAGAGAGTTGGTTTGTGATTTGTCAACATAAAATTTAATACCTAGTTAGACACAAGTGATTTGTCAACATAAAATTTAATACCTAGTTAGACACAAGTGAAAATAAAAACTCCAAAAATGTTGGTTGTATTGTAGTGATAATTTGAAATAAACCTATCAATAAGACTGCCAAGTTTACAGATAAATTTTAAAGTTAGTAGTTCATTCATCTAGATATCGTGTAAAATTGCCATTCCTTATATTTTACAAAACGTTCAAACTTGTAAAGAGTCCATTCTATGCTATTACATTATTTTCTCATTTTTTTGGGCTTTTTTTATTTTATTTTATTATTTTTATTATATATATATATATATTATGGGGATAGGGTTGTGTGTGTGTGTGTGTGAGTGTGAGTGTGCATGTGTTTTCTATGGATTATTAGTTAATGAAATGGCATCTTGGTATTTTTGCAAAGATGACCACAGTTGACACATCTTAAATTGAAGAATAGTTTGGGTTGTAAAATGCCAGAGTGCAGAATGGAATAAATTCATTTTCATTTACTTCTGAACATTTGAGTGTGTTGTAACTTGTAAGAAGTGAGTGTGAGTGTGCATGTGTTTTCTATGGATTATTAGTTAATGACTATGAAGCATGGGTATTTCGAAAAACATGCCGTACCCGTACCGGGTATTTATCGGCGTACCGTACCTCGTATGGTACTTCTGCATACGTACTGGGTACACGAAACACGTATCCAAGTTTTTTTTTCTTAATTTTTGGCGTACCCAGACGTACCGAGTATATATTCAAGCCGTACCGTACCTCAGTTGAAACAATATTTTTCTTCTATTACAGAAATAAAACTCATTTCACTAGATTTGTTTTTTAGTTTTTATTTTATGCTTAGCATGATTTTAAAATTAAACAATGGTTTTTAAGTTGTTTAATATATTAACATTTAATTTTGATTTATACTTTTCCTTTTGGCATTAAATGTTAATTATAGGTTGGACCTTAACAAATTAAACAATTTAATTAATTTTTACATTACTCTAAATTAAAAATAAATATTTTTTTACAAACGTACCAAGCCGTATCCGTACCCTATTTTTTTTGAATTTTACCGTATCGACGTACCCGTATCGTACCAGTACCCGTACCCGTGCCCGTGCCTGTGCTTCATAGGTTAATGAAATGGCATCTTGGTATTTTTGCAAAGATGACCACAGTTGACACATCTTAAATTGAAGAATAGTTTGGGTTGTAAAATGCCAGAGTGCAGAATGGAATAAATTCATTTTCATTTACTTCTGAACATTTGAGTGTGTTGTAACTTGTAAGAATAGAAGGTTAGACTTAATTCTTATGTTGTCTACATGGTAAAGTAGTCAACTTCCTTTCGTAAAATATTTGGTGTGTCATGTGTGGATGCTGATTCAGTTGAATTTTATTTGTGGTGCATGTATCTCAAATTTCACTGGAAGCATCATTCAACTAGCACATTTTTAGTGCAATGCTCATGAACCATGATAGTGTCATTGAAGGATGTTTGAAAAGCCCTTTTAAAATAACGAAATGATACCACGTTATTGACTATGTCTATAGCTTTTCAATGTTTGTGTTTTCTCTCGCCATCCTTACACGGCATTTACAACTTACACAGAATATGTTAGGCATTTTTGGCCCATCTCCTTGTATGGTTTTTTGAGGTTTGGATATATGTTTTCGTTTGCATGCCATATATTTGTTTTCGTGTCATGGATTGAAGTTTATAGCTACATTCCCATATTGATTTGAAACTTAAATAGAAATTTTAAGACATTTAGCTTGAAAACAGTTTTCACTTCTTTTTTTCTTTCTTCTAAAAGTAGTGGCTCTCATGGCAAATCACCATGTATTGCAAAACCTTAGTGTTGAAGGTTTGTCGATTTGAACTAAACTTGTAGGAATGTTAAGTAAACAGAAGAGTTTCAACCTGCATATTGATATTTGTCTGGATATCCCATGTCCCTTGGGAGGTACATTGGATAACCTCATGCTTAGAAATTTTGGTAATCATTTTACCGGACATTATATCCCTATTTCCTCTCACCCTGTGACTGACTTTCCTAAATGAACAAATTCATATATGTTAATGAAATCCATTTGCAACAATGAAGCCAATTTTATGCTTTATCTACTTGTTACTGAATGATGATGCTTTGCTCAGGTTGAGGGCAGAACTGTTAAGGCTCAGATATGGGACACAGCAGGACAGGAGCGATACAGAGCAATCACCAGTGCCTATTATAGAGGTGCGCTCGGAGCTCTTCTTGTTTACGATGTGACAAAGCCAACCACTTTTGAAAATGTCAGCCGGTGGTTGAAGGAGCTGAGAGACCACGCAGATGCCAACATCGTCATCATGCTCATCGGGAACAAGACTGATTTGAAGCATCTCAGAGCGGTTGCTACAGAGGATGCACAAGGTTTTGCTGAGAAAGAAGGCCTTTCATTCATTGAAACATCAGCTCTAGAAGCAATAAATGTCGAGAAGGCGTTCCAGACGATCCTCTCTGAGATATATCGGATAATTAGCAAGAAGTCGCTTTCTTCAGATGAGCCAGCACCTGCTAGCATTAAAGAAGGGAAAACTCTTGTTGTCGGAGGTTCTGAGGTTAACGCAAAGAAGACTTGCTGCTCTACATCTTAAAAGGTCGTTATTTGTTCATTTCAAATTTTCCTCTATTTAATCTTGCCTTGCCCTACTTTCAGTTTCATTCAACAAATCTATTGTTTTGAATATTGTATTTTTATTGTTTTGTCTTCAAAATTTATTTGGCCTATTGTTGTTGGGATGGTTATGGGTTTTTATTATTATTTTTTATTTTTATGGATGCACTTGCCTGAATTGTTTTTCGTAAATTATACTGTATAAGCAAAGTAGATTTGAGGGTACAAGCAAATGCAATTTAAGAAATATACTTCTCAAGGGGAAAGGAGTTTTGTACACATTTTTCTTGGAGATTCTCACGTAATAGGAATTGCATTGTGGATTTAAACTTCTTCTATATTTACCCTCGTGTCTGTAGAAAGTCATTGGAATATGCCATTACAAGTCATTGTGGGTGTTTGAAAAGTTGCTATTTTGGTAAGCTATTTTAAGAGGCTAAAATTTTTGTGTTTGGGAAGATAGTTAGATTTTTTTATAGTTGGATGTGATGTTTGTAAGAGAAAAAGTGAAATGATTATAAATTTTTGTGACATTTTTGTCTTATTGACTATTTTAGTCTATTATGTCTTTTAGTGCTATTTTAGTTAAAAAAGTTAGAAACGTTTCTTTGCAAACATCCCAAATTGTAGTAAACCGTCTCCGTCCCTCTCTTCTTCTTCTTTTAGACCGGTCCTCTCTTCTTTCCTATGGTTTCTAGCTTGTCATTCATGTTTCATGTGAATTGATGTTCATTATCAAGGCTGAAGTAGTACCTGCATTCCATGCATCCGATAACATTGCCATGCAATGTTTGTTTATTTCATGAATTTGTGAATTGATGTGCCCTTGCTGAAAGCAAGAATTTAGTTTTTCTTTTTCTTTTTCTTTTTTTTTTATCTTGGTAATTTTTTATTTATAAATAAACAAATTTGCTTTTAGGAATCAAAGTTGATTTTAAGGGAAAATTCACTTCTACGTAGTGTTTAAATATTGAATTCGGAGAGAAAAAAGGAAAAAAAGAAGTTTCACATTTTTCATGCCTTTGTATTTTTCTTGTTGCAAATTCTTCTTCATCCAAACATAGAATTGGAGTGACCTGATATAACTATATAACCCATGTGAGTTGTGTTGTGACAATGATATAAAATTTATTGAAGAAAAGACATTAAATAACATCCCCAAAACATGTAATGTTGTCATTATTGCCTTGAACATGAACAACTGGACTTGTGATGATTTTCATACTCATTCCACACCTATTTATTCCAACTGCTGCACATGTCTTAAATAATTAAATTTTAGGGTTAAAAAAACACAAAAAGACAAAATAGACTATATAAGTCAATAAAACAAAATATCACATCTAAATCATAATTTTTACATTTTTTTTTTTTACAAAAGTTAAAAAAGTTTAAAAACAAAAATTAAACAAGGCTAAAAAAGTCCAGCTAAAAAAATTGTAACAAAAAAAAATTGACTACTATAACCAATGTCAAACGAAACTCGAATTATTAATTTTTTATCAACTACAAATATGGGTTTGGTTTTGCATGTGTGGACCTATGCTTCTGTGTAGTACATAAAAAATTAAAAATTTTACTCATCAAGGGTAAGTTGGGGAAATTATTACACATATGAAAAAGTTTATAATTTTAATAATTAATATTGTTAAAATTTATCATTAATTTATGATTATTTTTCAATTTTGTATGGATTTGAAATTTCCTCAAAAAAATTTAGTGATTTAGTAAATATATGTTGCAATTATTATTTATTTATTTCTAATTTACTTGATCAAGACCCATGTAAATCAGTTTCATGAAATCAAGCAAGGATGAAATTCTTAGTTCGGTAAGATGTGATGACAATGGGTTGGATTTTTTGAGATTTTGTGTGTTATTTCTTGATTTTAAATATAATCTCAGGTGATAATTTTGTCATTATCTTGATCTTTTATTATAAAAATGTAAGACATAACATGATATTCTTTTTTTTTTTTTTATCGGCTATATGATATCCTTCTTAAAAAACGAGAAACCCTATGTGGTTTTAAATTTGGAATTCTACCTTTAATTGTCACAAGGGACATTGGATTGTATCCACAGTTTCATGAGAGAGAGAAAAAAACTAAAAACAGGGAAGAAACTAAAAATTAAATTAGAACTAGGTTTCTCCCTAATTCCTTCTCAGCTAACTCAATTAACTGAAAAACTGTTAGAAACCAAAACAAGTACAACCTCTCAGGACGGGAATAGCCCATTATATTTATAGCAAAGTTGCTTGCAATAAGAATGCTTAGCGAAAATAAACCATTACATTGAACAATCTACTACTCTACTTGATAAATCTCTATGTATTATGAAAAACCGAGTTCTTATTATTGGTTCTACTAAAACTTATTTGAAATCAGTTCGAAAAGAAATAAATGAAGTTGAACAACTTACAAATCGATTCATTTACAACCCTACCTCTAATAGAAGGTCTGAAACTATGATGTGCAGCCGTAGAGCAAACCCTACCTCTTGTAAAATTTGGTTTTGGAAAAAACTTTTAGAAGCTCACTCTGACGTAGAACATGCAACTAAAACCTCTTTGAAGCAGTTTGATTTGAAAACTAGGTTTTAGATAGAAAGCTCACTTTGATGTAGAACAAAAATCAATGGATAATTATGCTGCTGATGGCTTTTCCATGATAAATCAGTTTTAGCATGTCTCGCGCTTGAAGCCTTGTTTGGTGCAGATTACTGCAAATTAAAAGCAATAATCAACTGTCTCATACACATACTTGGATGAGGTCCACCAACTATGTTGATTGAGCGCTCGCCCCTCCTTCCATCCATGTCGCTTTCAACAATACCATCTATCCATTCATGGAGAGGCGGTTTTATGGCTGCGAATCATGTTATCCTAGTCGTGTTATTCCCAAAACCCCCCATCCCGATGATTACAATTGTATAGAGTAAAGCATCACTGAGTCAACATAATAACATAAACCGGCTAATCTTAATCATATCTCTAATCTCTCTCCCAATAAATAACAGAAGATCCTTTAAAGTGTCTTCTTTTTCCTCCAACTTCTTTCCATTTGCTCTTAATATAATGTAAAGAACATAACAGAACCAAGCAAAGAGAGAGGGTGACAAGATTCAATTGCCATCCTGTTTGCACTAAATTCTCTCTCTCTCTCTCTCCCCCCTAGTGCCTCAGATGAACTTTGGCTTGGAAAGAAAAACAACAAAGAAACAGAGAGAAGTAGGTTCTTGTGGGAAGGAGGACGGAGGCTTTCTCTATTTATCACACCAGTTGAAAGACAGTACCACATGATATTGTTCAATGTTGTCCTATGGCTCGAGTAGTAATTACTTTTGAGGAATCGAGAAAATATTTGGTATAATAGTGATATCATGTAACGCCAATCAATAAAAAAAAACTCTTATTGTAATAGTAAAGACTGTGTGATTAGATTAGTAGGAGACAACAAGTGTATCTAATCTCATTTACAATTTTTTATTGACTAATGACATCACATAAAATATCATTTTCACACTCAATATTCATTTTGAGAATCTTAGTGGAGAATTTCCTTTTTGAATGTGAGAATACAATGGCTATCTACAAAAGCTATCCACAATTGAAGTTCCATTGTGCAATTATGTAGAATTTGACTTTGTCATTTACAAATTTACAAGTTTGAGTAATGTTATACAAACAAAATTTGTATATAAAATTTTTATACAGAATGATATATCTCATTTATAGTTATTCATTGAAAGTCACAATGTCCTTCACTTTAATTTATAATTACAAAAATATTATTATCATATCATTCTTATCTTAAATTTTGTATAAAAATTACGTATAGTCATTATTTTACTTTGCAAGTTTTATCAAAGAAAATTCCCAATAATGGAGGTATTGTAAACAGCCAATAACCAATTTGCAAAATGTGCATGCTTCTCCAATTTGAGTTCATGGCCTTGTGCATAGACACAAAAATGTCTCACAAGCAAATGGGCGGTGGTTACTAATGGAGCACCAGCAGCTGATTGGAAAAGCATCTATTGAGTGGGATTATTTTTTTTTTATTATTTTTTTTTTTATCCATTATGAAAAACAGAGAAATACATTTTACTATCTCATCTAAAAATTTAAACTATTAGAGAGATTGAATAATTTTATTATTTATATTTTCAATTTTACTTCCATTGAACTTATGATGTTCTTTACAATACTCTCTACGTTTGAATGCCAGGGTCTGATTTCTTCTACATTTCAATTTTCCAAAAAAAATACAAGTTCAAGAGATTTAATACAAGTTGCATCTCACAGGAAAGAATACATAAATCTTGGAACCTTTCCAAGTTGGTAAACCTGTAAAAATTGCCAAGATCTTTCACTTTTTTAACAGAAAAGAAAAATATAATTTGAAAGCTACTAAAAATCTAAAGATTGAATTCAAACAACTTGTTAGAGATACATAAGTGATATGAAAATGTTAAACATACAGAATTTTTGTACAAAAAAACTCATACAGAATTACATGACAGTGGTTTTTGTTTTTGCGATTACGAGCTTACCATTGTAAGCAGAAATTACAAATACAACACGAAGTGATTTAACTGCAGCAGTTGCTCTTCTGCTGAATTGGCTGCCCCTTTATTTGAACACTCCCCGTTGACTTGTTTGCACTTGGCTGGTTACCCATTCTGCAGATATTTGGAGCGATAATTACAAATAATGTAGCGCACTCGTTCAATTTAAAATTGGTTATAACTTTGTTTTTCCAAGCTTGCCGGTAGCAGTTGGCAAAGTCATCACCATCTTCAACAGTTAGTAAAAACTACTTTGATGAGCTTTAGGTGTAAAGAACGATAAATACAAGCCGAAATAACTTGGTGGAGGCCATTGTCCGGGAGGCAATAATTAGATGGTGGGGCACCACCGCTGTCACTCCACATCAATCCAGTTGTTAAAGAGATAGAAAAATCAGCCTTTATCATCAAAGTCTAAAAGGGATCAATCAAGTGACGAATCCTAAGAACAAATTTCATTTTAGAATGGGGCCAAATAGACACTGTTCCAATTAATATATGACAACACCACTTCTAAACAAGGCACCATGGGGTGAGGCCCATAGTTTCTGATTATGTCACTGCCCTCGCACTGAGGCTTCTAAGTTATCATTGACCATTCCAGTCAAGGTGGATCTTAAAGTTACTATTTTGAACTGGGAGTAAAGATGAAACCTCAATGAGAGGGGACCCTAGACTATGTAATATTTTAAATAACGAAAAAAACAAATGGCAAAGTTTCTAATATTTACCAAGAAATGACCATTAGCAAATTAAATTGGTAAAGTTCGGATAAATGGAACATCAGAAATAATGAGTTACTTTTTCTTAATCTCGCCAGCCATAGTTAGGAAAGCCTGCTCCACATTGATCGAGTCTTTTGCACTAGTCTCAAGGAAAGGTATCCCAAACTCGTCTGCAAAAGCCTATGGTTCATTCACATTGACAACAGTGGAACCAAGTTAGAACATAATAAGAACCATCATGAGATTTGTGTGTGTGTGAGTGTGTGAGTGTGTGTGTGAGAGAGAGAGAGAGAACATGAATTTGTGTAGTCTTCAAATTACTTATATGTCAACTTTTGGGAATCTGCTGCTAGATTGTATCAAGTCAGCCAACAAACCTGTCGTTATTATCTCCCAGGAAAAGATACAACAGAGAAGTTCTGTGTTACTTTCACTTGCAAAAAATTTGATCACAAAGATCATCATATGCCTAACCCCAACAAACCAACTCCCTCACTATCTAAGAAGCAAAACCTAAAAAGGTTTACTCAAGTGGGAATCTCTGTAAGGCACAAATTCTCGCAGGTTGAGGCCCCCCCATGTCTTTAAACATTTTTTTGCAACTGTTTAATCAAACATAAATTTCATAAACACAGCATCAACAAATGCAAATGAGCCTGCAATAATATGATACACAAGTTCAGACAGAGTATGTATACCTTTGCTGTTTGTGTGTCCACAACCTTGTTCTCAACTAAATCACATTTGTTCCCAACTAGAAGCTTGCATACAGTGTCATTTGCATATCTATCAATCTCATTCAGCCATTGCTTAACATTGTTGAAACTCTCCATGTCAGTCACATCATAGACAATCTGTTGTAAATCTCAATACATGTAAGAACTCATTGCAAGCTTTATAAAAATAAAACAATAATAATAATAATAATAATAACAATAACAATAAAAAGCATTCTCTTGCATTAAAGCAATTCCATCTTACTACTTATTAAAGCATTATCTTGTGTACTTTGCAACTTGTGTTGAACTAAAATAATGTTCTACAAGTATTAATTTATACCAAGCACTGCTTCTTCAAGTGACAAGAAGCTTTAGCATAGTTCCACAGCCATTGCTATCCCTTCCAAAATTTATCTATTTATGTAACCAGTACTAAGAATGACACTAGAAAAGTTTCTGTAGTCAACAGCCACAAATAGCCATTCAACGTGACAAATCCAGTAATTCTCACAAAGAACATTTTTGGTTCCATGGACTGCTTTCATCAAGAACCAGTACTAGTTGACATTCTTCTATTTCTTATTTTGCCTTATAGCTAGACTAGTTCATAAATGTGATATATAAATCTATACAGTTACACATTCATACATGTATTTGAATACATTGTAAGATAACTTAGCATTTTCCCCAATCTGTGATGTTTCATAAATACAAGCCTAACCCTAGCAGTATTAATTACTTCTCATAATTAAGAATTTGACTCCAAGGAAATATTTATATTTACTCTTTAAGAAAAAGTCATTTGAATGGAGGCAAAACATCTGGCCTCACAATGTGAAATGCAAAGCAGTTGCTTGGAAGGCATCAATTTCTTGTTTCTCCCCCTTTACTTTTTTTGAAAAAGCAAACACTTTTAAACTTAATTGAGCAGAGGGCATTGTATAAGAACTACTTGTACTTGGATAATGGATCAGCTACAGGACTCCTCTATCACTTTCAGCCTTGTGAAGCTGAAACAGAGGATCACATTGAAAGGATTCATTCATTTTCATAAAAGAACCACCGATTTCTCGACTTCATACCATTTTTCTAATTTCAAGATCTCTTTTTTACCAAATTATTTTTCATCAGAAATACTTTTAAGGCAATAACTCCAGTATTGTACAACAAGCCCAAAATACATTCAATTAAAGGGCATTTCTGCTACATGATGACTAAGAAGAGATTTAGGAAGTAGGCTTCTACCTCCTCCTGAATTTCTGTGTGAAATGACTTGAGCATGAATTAACATTCACTAGAGAGACAGTACTAAAACTGAAGAGCTGGTTGTATTCTAAAAGCAAATCATATGCTTGAGGACACACCTCAAACTTGCTCTAACTCATACTGGTTAAAAATTTCACCCAAAAGCACTAACAATGCACAAGAGAGAGAGAGAGAGAGAGGTGAAATATTATCATAGTAGAGTCATGAATATCCAAAATTATGTTCCGTACTTAAATTCGTAAAACACCTGATAATTCTAAAACAATTTGATTGGCAAGGAATAGAATTGTATTCCTGTAGACACCAAAGAGTGTGTCCTTATAAAAGGTTGTCATCAGAGTTCGGTGTTGGGAGTTCATTCACAAACACATTGCTTGCAAGTTGTTGAGCATTTTAAACTACAATGCAGTTATTCCTAAACATTATACAGTTTCTCCCTTCTTGTGGATAAATTTATTTTTGTTCACTAAAAAAAATGTTTGTCTCAACTTTTGGGGCTATCAAACAAAATGCAAGGAATAAGTATTTCAGTGGGATATGATTTAGAATAACAGCAGTTGAGAGCATAAAGCTACCTGGTTTATGAAATCCATCTAAGACCAGATAAAAAAAAAAAAAAGGAATAAACAAAAGCAAAGCCCGTGAACCAACCTTAGTAGTAGTATAACTAATGGCATAAGAGATCAGGACTCCTTTGAATGGATGTAAGTGCTTACTTTAAACAACAAAACGTTATAAAGATAAGCTGTGAGACCCATTAATTTCATAATTAATGAGATAAGAGATCACGACTTCTTTGAATGGATACAAGAACTTAGTTGACCAACAAAAAGTTATAAAGATTAGTTGTAAATTGTAAGTTGTAACTATAAGGCCCATTACTTAATGAGATAAGAGTTCAGGACTCCTTTGCATGGGTGTAATAAAATGTCATGTAGATTATTGTAAGGACCATTAGAAAGAGATGAGGACTCCTTTGAATGGATATAAGCCCGTTACATAATAAACATGAGATGAAAGTGACAGTTACTATCAAAATCTAGCTGGTTAGCTACTCATAATTGTATTTGGAAGCAGCAAATCGCATGTCAGCCAATATACCCCTGTATGGTTCCAACTTCAAATCCAATACCATGATAGAAGGAAAAGGTTAAAAAATATATACAAGAAAGGAATTTTTGGATTTAAAGAATACTACAAGGAGTGATTTCTTACAATGATTCCATGTGCCCCTCGATAATAACTGCTAGTTATAGTCCGGAACCGCTCCTGTCCCGCAGTATCCCACTAAACAGAAAACAACAAAAAAGTACCGTTAAGACAACCAATTCATGGGCCTTGTTGAAAACAACATTGTCTACAAATATCCGTACACAACAATGGACCAACCATTGTAAAGCTTGGGAAACTTCTATGGTCTTCTTTAATTAGGTTTCGGGGAAAAGTAGAAGTAAAGTTTTTGTCAAGAACAAACACCACAAACAATATCAAAAAAATGGGTTTTTTTTTTCTAACCCTTGTGTTGTTTGAACGCAGCAAAGCATGAGGAACAGTATTCTTCCTTTTGAAATAAACATTGGTCACATACATAAATTCATCAATTTTTTTTTTTTTTTTTTTTTGCAAAACAAATCTTTAACTACATTTTTCATAGTTACATAAAGCATATCTATTAAAATAGGTCCAAAAAGCAGATTACTCACAATCTGCAGCTTGATTGTCTTTCCATGTAGCTCCACAGTCCTAATTTTCTGTAGCCACACCAGAAATACCAGTGTCTTAGCTTAAAAAGCATCAAATGCAAGCAACAACACAACATCACAGAATAGGGCACAATACATAGATATAGATAGATTGAGAGACTCACGAAATCAACTCCAATGGTGCTAATGTAACTATCTACATACGAATCGTCCTGAAATTGAGAAAAAGTAAAAATAAATTAAAAAAACAGTGATTTTTTGAAAGTGAACTCCAACTTGAAAGCATGAATCGGTTATAGCTGAAAGCTAGAGTCGAACTTACAGCAAATCTGAGAAGGAGACATGATTTGCCGACAGCAGAGTCTCCGATTAAGAGAAGCTTGAAGAGATAGTCGCTACAAAACGAAGAACATTATAGAATACAAATTCACAAAACAAGAAATTAGGAAACAAAACATGGAAGAGAGAGTGAGAGAGTTACTAGTCGTTGCTCATGATTTTTGTATCGACAAAAATGGAACTTCTTTCAGAAGCGTGCTCTCTGTCTCTCTCTCGCTATGGTGGTGTTGTGGGGTTTCTCTGAGGGAGGTTTGGTGGTAGAGAATTTGATTGTGATTAAAGTAGAAAGAAAGGGAGAAACAATGGTCTGCCTCCTTTGTCAAACTTTATTTATAAAGTAAACTATAAATGAGAATGCTGCCTCGAATTTGGTTTCGCCTAAATTATCTAAATTTGTTAATAGGTGTGGACCCTCCACTTTTGACTTGTGTCACTTTATATTTAGATTTTAATTTTTTAATTGTGATATATATAACACATTTAATTTTTAATTTTGAATCTTATTTCAAGTAAAAATAATTGAAGATATCATTAGATTTTTTAAGGTTAAAATTGTCATTTTAATAAAATATAAATTAATTTGATAAAAATAAATGTCAAACAAATATTTTTAAATTTTTAAAAATTATTTTTACCCACTAAATATAAAATTATATAAAATTGATAAATCTTTTATACATTTATTTTTTTTTACCAAATTAATTTTTATTATATGTTTAGATGATGATCATGTAAAATTAATTTTTAAAAATTAATCATGTAATTTTTATCAATTTTACATAATTTTATCATTGGTGGATAAAAATAATTTAGAAAAAATTTAAAATATTTTTTTGACATTTATTTTTGTCAAATTAGTTTATATTTTATTGAATTGATGATTGTACCCTTGAAATTAAACAATGATATATTCAATTGTCCTTATTTGAAACAAGATTTAAAATTCAAGACAAAATATGTCACAATTGAAAAGTTATGGACCAAAGTAATACGAGTCCCAAACTATAAGGACTGTTACTATAATTTGCCCTTATTAATATGGATGGTCTTATCAGTCATCGAGATGATAAAGTGAAATGAATAATGCTATATGTATTAATTATTATACTAATTAATATATTTATTGATAATATGGCATAATCTAAGAGATTTTTGGTATGTATAATATGATTAATGAGTTGAATTAATGATAATATCATAACTAATATTAATGTACTAATTAATATACTAATTAGTGCATGTAGTACCACCTCATTGTTGATCCCTGTCTAGCCTACTTTTGTTATCACCAAGGCCACTCCTTTTGTTAGTCCATGTAAAGTAAACCAAAAACCTTTATGCTGCGTTTGGTTGGGAGATTTGGGAAGAGATTTGGAAAGAGAAATGGAAAAGTTAGGTGAAATGTGAATAAATCATGTCTATATTTCACATAATTTCACATACCTTTTCTCTTTCCTTTTCCAAATCCCTCCCAAAATCTCCCAACCAAACACAGCATTAGTGACCATGTCTTCCATATTGATGTCATCTAACCAATCATTAAAATCTGTGGCAGCTGCAGCATCAAAACCACTCACCCTTTCTTCAGGTTTGCGAACATTGAAATCCCCCATTAGAGCCCATGCAGAGCCACCCGGAAACAAAGATCGTAATTCAGCCCACAAAGAAATTCTGTCATGTGCTAGGTTCTTACCATAAATCACAGAAGCAAAGAAAACCTTGTGTTCAGCTAAGATACGTTTGATTAGCACAAATTCAGATAATTTGAGTTATAATAAATTTGATAGATGAATTATTTCATATTATCAATATATTTTATAAATTTTATTTAAAATATAAATTATGGTAAGCAATTTTTTCTGTAAAATTGATTTTTTAATTGATTTTTAATATTTAACTATTTTTATTTTTATTTTTAGATACATTTAAAAAGTATAAAATTTATAAAAAAAAATATTCACCAAAAAAAAAAAATACAAATATATATATATATATATTAAAATTCAATACATTTTCATATTTTATTGTATCTTTAAAGCACTTGTTAACATGTTTGAAATAATTATATATTTTTTTACGAAAATGTGTATTAAAAAGATATACAAATACTTTAATTTTTATAAATAAGTATCAACATTGTTGTATGAAATTTCAATTGTCAAACTCCCAAGAATGGGAAATAGAATTATTTTGGATAAATTACAAACAGACCCACTGAGGTGTGCTTAATATATATATATTGTTATTGTGATTATAAAGATCACAAATATCTCATTAGTAGTATTTTTTATTTAACATAATTAATATATATAAAAAATTCTAACTATTCTCTTATATAACAATAAAATTACCTGAATTGTTAATTAAATATATTTATGAAATTATTAAAAAATGTTAATTGACATAATGATTTTATTAATAAAATGAGTCATTTGTTATGCGATTAAAAATTTAATGAAACAAAATATTATTTCTAAAACTACATAGGACAATTTATATTTTAAGCAAATTTAAAAAATATATTTATAATTTATCCTTATTTATGTATTCATATTTAATTCCACGGTCGTGTTGTCTTTTTCTATCTGTCCATTAATTATTATTAAAAGTATTAATCACATTCAACAATAAATACTTTAAAAAAATTACAAAAAAAAATTCTCATCGTATAACCTTTATACTAAAATAAATCGTAAATTTTGAATTTGGTCAATTTAAATCTTAATCTTTTTATTGTAATGATCAAATTCTATTTTTTTTTTTTTATAGTTTGTCCAAGTAATTAGTTTTAATGTAAGTGTAAAAATCAAATTGATCCTTTTAACATGATTTATTACTTAAAAAAGTAATATAATACAAATTTATTCAATGTGTGTATCTCAAGTTGCACTCTCCCGTTCTTTTAAATGGTTGATTACAAGTAAATATCAATTTTTTTTATTTATTTATGTAGTAGTACATATTGATAATTTTAATTATAAAAATTATGTAAATAAATAAGATCGAATTATATGAATTCATAAATAATAAAATAATATTTACTAATAATTAAAAGAGTGTTTGTGTAATTAACAACCCCTTCGTTTGTTAACATAACATTACCTTAAAATATTATACCACATATAAAAGTGAAGCAGTGTTATATGTAGGGATTGTTTGGAATGTTCTAAATAAGTGTATTTTTTGATTTTTATGAAATATGAATTGGGTTTGAAGTGATTTGATAGAGAGATGATATGATATGATTTAAATAAGATGATATGACTTAAATAAAATAGTAATTTTTTGATTTTTTTTTAAAGATGTCAAACTTGACCTAATTATTTGATTTAATTATGTACATTTAGTGTTTAATGGTCATAATTCAGTACCATTAATGCGAGAGGTTGATATCACGTCAAGAAAAATGTTTCGGACCCTCACTGGGGTCGACCCCAGTGAGGTGGCGCGCCGTGATTAGACAAAAAAAAATTATTTTATTTATTTTTTTTTTTTTTTTTGAGTTTCAGTTAGTGGGTGAATTCATAAATAATAAAATAATATTTACTAATAATTAAAAGAGTGTTTGTGTAATTAACAACCCTTTCTTTTATTAACATAACATTACCTTAAAATATTATACTCCCTCCGTCCCAAAATATTAGTCCCTTATTCCATTTTTCATTGTCCTAAAATATTAGTCCCTCTTTATAAATCAAGTACAAAAATAATGTAAATTTCCTATTTTGCCCTTCTTTTAAATTAATAAACAATTTAAAAAGTACAATTTGATATTGATATTCCCAAAAAATGTACTATCTAAAGGGTAATTTTGGAAAATCAACTTTTTCCAAATGCAATAAGTGTACTACCAAAAAAAGTTGGATTCCCCAAAAGGGACCAATATTTTGGGACGGAGGGAGTACTACATATAAAAGTGAAGCAATGTTATATTTATTATTTGATTTAATTATGAACATTTATTATTTAATGGTCATACTTCAGTACCATTAATGCAAGAGGTTGATATCACGTCAAATAATCAATACAATTAAATCAGTGAACATAGCATTTTTTATTATAAAAAAAAAATTAATACTCTTGAAATTCAATAAAGCTGGATTCTTTCTAAAAAAATAAAAAAATAAAGCTGGATTGAACAGGTTTTTGGGCATCTTTCATGTCTCTACATGCATTAAAGGGAATATAATTGAATAATTCTGCTATGAACACTATTTTTTTTAATTATTTTACATCATCTAATCATTATGATATAGTGTTGTTGGGTCTACCCTTATTAATCCTTAGATAAAAATGGCATGTTTGTAACCTTATTCTATCTTAAATCTCAAATTATTGTCTTGTTTTATTTCAAAACATTTAAGTAATATTTTATTTATTGAAATAAAATAGATTATAAAGGAATCATCATTTTATAGAAAGATTAAGAAATAATTATTTGATTATATTTCACTTTCATTTCAATAAACTAACCATTATCTCACAATAATTAAATTTTATATTAAAGTTTTTTACATTGAGATTCTCTCATGATCTCTAATAATTCAATAAACCTTTGATATTGAAGTTTTTTACATTGAGATTCTCTCATGGTCTCAAATAATTGTAGGGGAGATAATCTTTGACTAGGAAAACCAATGATCCTATCACTACTTGAAACAACTCACAATCACAATATATATATAGATATCTTATGTTTGGAAGTTGGGTTTGAAAATTTTTTGGTTAAAATAGATACAAAAAACAAAATAGGTTTTTTAGTCAAATAAGACAAAACATCACATCTAATCCATAATCATTACATTATTTTCTTACAAAAAAGCCAAAAAAATCAAAAGTTCTTCCCAAATTAGATTTTTTAGCCCCAGACTAAAATAGCCAAAAAAAACCTAAAAGTCAAAAAACCAACTCACTTCCCAAACCATGCCTATATGCTTCATTTCCTTTGATGAGCAAAAACAACAATAGAGTGACAATAATACACAAACCAAAAGCAAATATATATATATATTGTTTCAAGGGCAAAAGGGCTTATCCAAGCTGTCCCTATGACTTGGAATTTTGAAATGCCTCAACCTTCCCTCTTGTTTCATCACATACCCATCACACAAAAACACCCTAGAAAACTTATCCTCCACATCCCTATCCACATCATGCACAAACACATGAGTACTCTCTCCATCATCCTCTCTATTCCTTGCCATCATGCCAGCAGTATATATAGCACTCATCCTCCCTGGTGCCTCCTCATGGTACCCTGTTGGACCATCAACCATGATCAAATCCCACTTCACCTCATAAACCTCATCGGGCAAGCCCTTTAGGGCCAGCTGGCACTTAGAGGATCGAGTTTGAACAACTTTTGTGCACTCAGAACCCTTCCCAACCTCCATTAGGGCATCTGCTTGGCTCACCTTGTTGTTGTACGTGACATGATAGGATTCCAATGTGGCGAAACTAAGCTTGATTTGCGCGATCCAACTTTCATCTTCTTCGAGGAAAACTGTGTGCCCGCCATGGTTGAGTGCACTCCACATTAGGCTATCGTGGCCTAGGCCGAAGACAAGGAAGTTGCATGGGGACCTTTTTCGCAGGACCTTTGCTGTCACTGAGATCTCCTTGAGTGTTTGTTGTGGGATGGTGGATGAGGTTGTGTAGTGGATGATAGCTTGGGCTAGTGAGGATGGGATTTTGGTACAATTTGGTGAACAATTTGTCACTTTCGCGTCTTTTGTTGGAATATTTGGAGAAATAGTTTGGGAGGTTGCAGTTGATGAGTTCTGTTGATCAGAAGATAAGAAGCTTGACAATCTTAGGACAAAGGGGAGAGAGAAAACAATGAATATGCCAATAAGGACAAGTTTAAGGGTTGAGAGTTGATGGGTTTTTTGCCTCATTTTTGTCTCTTATTTATTTGAGTTGTAGAGAGTGAGAGAGAGAGAGAGAGGAAGTAACTTTGGAACTAGGGGCTTTGTGGCTGAATGAAAGGATAAATTTTGGTTAGAATTGAATAAATAAAAAGGAGTGAGTGAGTTTGGAGGCATATCAGTGAGTGAAGATTGTGATGGCTATTAATTTGATGCTTAGAAATGAAGGCATAAATATAATACAATTGAAGAAGATGAGAGAGAACTAGAAAGATTTTTCATGAAGCAAAAAAGTGTTTGGTAGATCTGCAAGTTTGGTGGAGTTATTTTGTGAGAGTTTTGGAGGATGATGCAGACTTGTCATGTTGATTTTTGGTCAGTTGGTCTTTGTTTAGGTGGAACAAGGTTGGATATGGATAAATAGAACTGGTTTTGATTTTTAGGAAGCACCTTAGATTTATTCCAAACTCATTGGACTAACTTTAGGAATCATAACATGCCCAACAACTTTTTGAGGTAGTATTTTGTGTAACGAATACACTATTACTTTTTGTTTATTAAACAATCAAATATTCTATTCTCTATTCTCAATATACATAATGTCTCTCACTCCTAATAAATTCTGACACCATATTTATATAATCAAACACTATATACAATCAATCTCACGAAAACACGAGAATTTTAAGAAGCATTGTGGAGTTGTGCATTTAATCAAGAAGGGTGAAAAGGATTTTATTGTTTGAAAGAAGGGGTGTTATAGGAAGTAGTATGAGAAAAGAAAAGAGGACTGAACAAAAGAGTGATATGAAAGATTTCAAAAGAAGCTCATAAGAATACAAAACAGAAGTCACATTCCAGGAAAGTAGGAAGTTATGAAATTGCTTATAGTTTTTATTAAAATTTTGAGAATCCGTTTCACATTATCTGTTACAACTTCTATTTACATCTTAAAAATTATAATTATAATAAATAAATTACTATTAGATTATCAACTTTTACCTTGTCAAAATCTACACCAAATGGAGCCTTACTCAAAATAAACACCAGACTTCCTGCATAACTTCATCTATGAGAAACAGAAATCAATGATCGTAAATTATCACGAGTCCAAAAAAAATTTCTTACAGTTCATGTTATGTAGTTTATATTATTCATTAAGGATAGTTTAGTACTTTAGTTTAGTACTTTAGGTTATTAGGGTTTCATTCTGTTACTTATATATTTTGTACTTCTTTTGATTAATCAATAAACACAAGTTTTGTCATCTGTTAACATGGTATCAGAGCTAAGTTTCAAACATTAGCATACCTGTCGCAGTCGTTCTTCGCAAGGTTGTTGTCGCAGCTCTTTCTTCCTCTTCGCAAGGCTTCGTTGCAAGGCTTCGATGATCTATCGCATTCGTAGGTCATCACCGAAGCAGTTGGTTCTGGTTCAATCGAAACCCTAGGAAGCCGTCATCGCTGGTGAAGATTGTCGGCTTGTTTGGTTTATATCTCAATATACAATTTTTGAGAAAAAATTTCAAAATTTTGTTTGGTTCAAATTTGTTGAAAAAAAATTCCAAAATCACTTTCTCTCATCTACACATCAATCAATCACTTTTTCTCTCTCCTCTCTCATTCTCAATCACTTTTTCTCTCACACACATCTACTCGTCTACAACTAAATATCAAATCATCCCAAACTCTAAAACAATTTTCAAAATATACAACCAAACAAACCAAAAAAAATTCTAAACTCTCTCCAAATTTTTTTTTGAAAATTTATCTCAAAACACAAACCAAACACACCCTGCGATTTTTCGATATTTATGAATTTTGGAAAATCATTATGACTCCTCATTCAGGTTGATGTTTCCACTTGTCAATCAACAAATGGCTCAAATGCTATATTAAGGGGGTATGGTGTGCTACTACCTGCCTCCACACCCAGAGTGGGCCTGATGTGGGCAACCTCAAGGGAGCTCCATGGACAGTGTCTGTGAATTATGTAGTTTATATTATTCATTAAGGATAGTTTAGTACTTTAGTTTAGTACTTTAGGTTATTAGGGTTTCATTCTATTACTTATATATTTTGTACTTCTTTTGATTAATCAATAAACACAAGTTTTGTCATCTGTTAACAGTTCAATGATTTGAACAGTATATTTTTAAAATTCTTGTGTATAAATACCTTGAAAAAATCAAACTCGTCTTCAAAAAATAAAAGAATAGCAAATATGATTTCCGTTTTTTTGTAGACAAATCTAATAAAATTATGTAGTTACGATTATTGAATCGAGCTGATTTTTTTTCACAAAAAATCTTATACACAACGATCTAAAAAATAAACAACTCGAATCACTGGAATAGGATCTGAAATGAGCCCCAAAAACCTAAAAACACCAAACTGAACTTCTCTCTAACGGGAGAGAAGCAAGATCCATTTTGGATTGAAGCCAGCCCTGGTTTTTTCTTCATCCTTTTTTTTTTTTTTTTAAATTTTTAATTTTGATTGGTGCCACAAAGCCGCAAACACATTATTGTTAGGGCACTTCTTTTTCTCCTAGGCCATGAGCTAATGCTACAACAAAGAGTATTTGGACTGATCAAAGAAAAAAATGTGGTGTCCCATTGATGTATATTGGTAAGAAATTATATTGCTGCAAATTGCTCAAAACTGGTGGTGGCCTGAGGTGTCAAAATCCTTGAATTTTGCACCAATGGCTCAACCATTACATTTAAATGATCTGTACAATACTATCTCTAGCAAAATAAAAATAAAAATAATTTTTTTAAAAAAATAGAAAAAATCATATGTCAAACAACTAAATGACTGGCCACTGAGCAGTTTGTCAATCTCAATAACCATGATTGGCCAAGAATTTTGCACCAATGGCTCAACCATCACATTAAAATGATCTATACAATACTATCTCTAGCAAAATAAAAATAAAAATCATTTTTTTTTAAATAGAAAAAATCATCTGTCAAACAACTAAGTGACTGACCACTGAGCAGTCTGTCAATCTCACTAACCATGATTGGCCAAGACTTTGATTTGTTTCTCAACTACTCAAAAAAGTTGCTTCAACTAAACTCTTTTGAAGATTGGAAACTTTGTAGCATACCTTGGATATATATGGAAGGGATATTCTGATGCCGCGAAAGCCAAAGGTCCTTAAAGTTCCAGTCCTATCATAGCAATGAGACTTGCTCAAAGGCCAACATTGAGAACCACTTCTGCTGGAGTTTTGAGATCCACATATAGGTGTCACAAAATTGCTCTGAAAGGTCACAGGGCTGTTTCACCCATAATGCAGTAGCGAATGAGTTTGTCCATTATCACCATACATTTTCTTTGTCTTGACACTGTCAAGATGAGCTTTGCGAACAGCAAGTTGGATCTTCCTCTCATGCTCCTTAAGCATTTCCTCAATGTTTCCACCTGAAGGAAGCAATGGACCCGAGTAGTGGATCCGATTCTTCTTTGGAGCATAAACCTATGGTCAAACCAAAGTAATAAGAACATCAACTAAAAAGGTTTTTGTAGAGACAATTTAAAGGTACAGTTTCACACACTAGCATCATCATAAACTCTTTGGACTATTTGACCTACCAAAATAGGTTGTTGCATTATAAGTGGGGCTGCAAAATGAATGAAGCTACTCGGGCATGACTTGTGTTCGGCTTATTAAAACTCATTCAAGATCGGCCCATTATGTAAGCCAACCAATCTTGAACACATTTTAAAACTCGTTAAGTTTTCAAACTAAGCTTGAACAACCTATTACTTGACTCAATAAGCATTTATGCACTATAAAAAAAAACCAAGCTCCTCGAGCTCAATTCATGTTTAGCTCATTAAAAGCTCATTCGAGATTAGCTTGTTATTTAAACAAGGCAATCTTGAATACGTTTTGAAACTCATTAAGTTTTTAAACCAAACTTGAACAACCTGCTACTTAACTCGACTTGGCTCATTTGCAGCCCTAATAATTAGTTTTGTCTCAATAACTATTCAAGTATTCGCAGCCCTAATAATTAGTTTTGTCTCAATAACTATTCAAGTATGTATTACACAGTTTCATGGTTTAGACTCGTTACAGTTTCAATTATTTTCCTCGAGATAGACACAGTGAGATACATGATCAAGAAATTTTGGCTACCCCACAAGAGGTACCTTCTTGTCTAATTTAATTTGATTTTTCTATTAATTTGAAACTGAATTTTCCTTAAATCCAATTTATCTTGACATCCGTACGACGCCTTGATCTGAATCTGACGGAAAACCATGGAACACTCAGAATGGGTCCATTTCTTTGAACTTTCTTAAATAAATTAGTTTTGTCTCAATAACTATTCAAGTATGTATTACACAGTTTCATGGTTTAGACTCGTTACAGTTTCAATTATTTTCCTCGAGATAGACACAGTGAGGTACATGATCAAGAAATTTTGGCTACCCCACAAGAGGTACCTTCTTGTCTACTTTAATTTGATTTTTTTATTAATTTGAAACTGAATTTTCCTTAAATCCAATTTATCTTGACATCCGTACGACGCCTTGATCTGAATCTGACGGAAAACCATGGAACACTCAGAATGGGTCCATTTCTTTGAACTTTCTTAAATAAATAAATAAATAAATAAGTGAAAGAAAGAGTTCAGGTGATCCTTTACCCTCATAGACTCGTTTCCAGGTGCTGGTTCATCCTTACAAGACCTTGGCACGTCGAGCAAATGGTGGGACCATTCATGGTTTACAGAGAACCCTGCATCATCCAGCTGATTATACCTGACATTTAGACGGTCCTCTGGCCAGTGTGGATTCCCACTTGTCTCTTTGCTCATATCAAACCTTGAACTGCCTTGAACTCCAACTGAATTGGAAAACAACGAGAAATGAGCGAATCCCTCGGGCCCAAAAGATTTCTCGGTCCTCAACATTGGACTGTTCTTTGAAGAAGAAAATTGTCGTTGAGAACCCAAGAGGGATTCACCTTCATTTACTGAAGATCCAAAAGCACTGGGTTGAATCAGTTGGTCAGAATGGAAGAGACCATCTTGTGGCATTCCTCTAGAAGGCTCCATAGGGAAGCCAGAACCACCGAAATCTTCACGATTGTATTGTTGACTGTTGCATTTAGTGTTTGACTGCCCTTGTCGCTTCAAAAAAAAAAAGAAAAGAGAGAGAGAGAGAGAGAAGAAGAAGAAGAAGAAGAAGAGGAAGAAGAAGAAGAAGTTACCGCATAACTTGCTCAGTCTACACATATACATAAAAAGCTAAGAAGCCCGGACATGTGACACTAAATGGACACATGGACACATAAATTTTCAAAAAATGCTGGACACAACTTGCCAGATACACGTGCAAAATATATAATTTTATGTATTTATTATATAATATTTTTTTAATATGAAATAATCTCATCAAATTCATCAACTTTGGATATGCTATTCTGATGGAAAAAAAACTTTAAAATGGGGCAGCGTGTCCTAACGTATCCCAAGTGTCACCAGCGAATTCGTAGTGTGTCCGTGTCTGACACTTGTACGTGACCTCCAAAGAGGAGTCCGTGCTTCATAGATAAAAAGTATAGATAGGACATGAAATACATATATGAACTCCTGCGACTCTGCATTAGCATCTGATGCTGGCATTCCCTTAGATTCTCCGGAGCCTTTTCTGTTAGAATCATGTGCATGCCCTTCACCAGCAGCTACTCTTTGCCTGGCATAAAGAGGGACCATTATGTGTGCTGTAAATAAAGTGTATAATATCCATTTTACAAGAACGATATCAAGAGCATTCCAAACAAGAGTTCTCCCTTTTCAGGTGAAGATATGGCATTCCCACAATTACATTTTCACGGGTATGCAAATTAAGCACATGCAACAGATCTATAAGAAAGGTTTCCTTTCTTTTCAACTTTCAAAATGGGCTGCAACCAAACTCGGAAAAGAGTGGGTACGGAAATGCTGTCGATATTTAGTTACACAATAAGCGGTGACTGCATACCTTCTTGCTTGCTTGTCTCGAAGCTTGACATTTAACTCCTTGCTAGGTGGGTACTTGGGCAAACTTGATGGATCACAGGGAAGAGGGTTTGAGGTGAAGAACTGGGTGGCGGTGGCCGGTGGGGCGGGGGTGAGGGGAACAGAAATCAGCAAAAGCAAACCATATTCAAGAAGTGCAAATAACCCAAATCTGAAATAAGTATCTAAAGAATATGAATGTAACAAAAACATTGAGCATAAAGGCACTCCCATCCCCTATAATTCGAATACACGCCAGTTTTCAAGCCCTGTTGTTTTGTACAGAACCATACAACCAACAGTCTTCCAATCAGTTCTAACAGTTTCTCAACTAATTTTCATAAGCAGGCAAACCATTTTTGAAAGTTGGATGTAAAATTCCCAAATACAAACCAGTTTTAGAAAACATTAAGGGCATTTTTGGTAAAGGGATTGTAGATGGTGATGTTATTGTTTACAGCTTCCGAGTTTGTGGTTCTTGTGCAAAACTATAAATTAAAAATAAATATAAGTATGAACCCATGAGTATGACTAAAACTTGAAATACCTAAAGAAAATGCAACAGGGAAAAATATACCGCCCAAAAACTGACTTTACCTCACTATGAAGTGCAGAAGAAGCCGATCCCCGGCCCTCAGGTTCAACTTGAAGGAGGACATCCAAAAGAGCTAAAGCTGAAGAAGGAAGGTCCTTGAATGTCTCGGCAACACACCGCTTGTATTGATGTTGAGGTTTAAAGATGGTTGCATGAGACAATTTTGTTTTTTCCCAATATTCATCAGATGGGGAGCCACAAAGTTTGAATATTCTATGCAGTTGTTCCACCTACAAATGATACAAGGAGAGCATCTCATTGACCAATCAAATCCAGCTCATTTAAAGCACCCCAATCCAAATATTTTGTTATACATACCATAGAAAATATTAAACAAAATCTCACGCAAAAATCTGAAAATTAAGCCTCCCTGCGGTACAAGAATAGTAGCGTGCAAATTGCCACATTAAACCGATGTCTAACTTACATGATCAAATGACAAACTTTTAAAAGATGAGCCCAGATGGTCTATATATTTCCTTATGTTGTTTACTCTTATGTTTTTATCATAAAAAAGACTGCTCGTCTACAGAAGTATTAAAAAAATTTCAAGACTATACACATTTCCCATGTTCAGCCATTATGATCCAGCAATTAAACCTTTCAAACAGGGTAAGTACCTCTGTTCTTCCAGGCATGATTGGCTTCCGGGCATACAGTTCTGCAAGGATGCAACCAGCACTCCACAAATCAACAGCAACTCCGTAATCTGTAGCACCAAGCAAAAGCTCAGGAGGTCTATACCACAAAGTTACTACACGGCTTGTTAGAGGTTGCTCTGGATTGGAGTGAAAAAAGGTCGCCAGCCCAAAATCACCAATCTTGAGATTTCCATTGTTGTCAATCAGAATATTTGAGCCCTTGATGTCACGGTGCAGGACACCACGACTGTGGCAGTGCTCAAGTCCACGAAACAATTGTTGCATGTAACATTTGATCTGCAGTTCCATCACATGAAATCCCAATATGAGGATATTGGTGCAGAAATAGATGTTATAAGTTGACTTTCAAGGGTAATATGGGGTAGAAAAAGAAATGACTTGATGCTTTTGGAGAAGGTATGCATCATGAGGTAATGCATAACATAGACAGCATGCCTGAATATATGTAGAGACACCCTCCTATCTTCCAGATGAAAAGAAACCCGAAGATACTAGAAGAAATTCATTCTCCTGCACTTCATCGACTTTATATTTTAATCTTAATGAATTACGTGTGCTCTGCCCACAACATGAGTCGACATTTTTCTAAATCCTTTTTGAGAACTAAGGCATTGGACAAAACAATACCTTAATTAAATAGCAACTGTTTGATAGTTAATATTTAAGATGGCTACAGGCAATAATTAGACCCTTAACAGTGGCTACCCTTTGGAACTAATATGAAAGAACTTCTGAAACCACTACATGGACAACATAGAATTTAAAAGAACATTAACACGGAAAAACGAAACTCTCCAGTACACGTCTTTCATATATACCTAACTAGTACTCTTCTTTCCAAAACTCTCCACATTATCTCTCTAGAAACCCAATCATGTGTTGTTTTTTGTCTAAGTTAATAAACACCTTATGGAGGTCTATTATTTTTCATTAGGCAACTAAGTAGACAAATAGCTCCGTATCAGAAAATTTTCTGTATTTCCCGTCACATCACTGGCAGATCCTTTACTAATGGTCACCCCAGACGGAAGGGAAGAGCACATACCTGTGGTTCAGAAAACTTGATTGTGGGTGATGCTATAAGTCCAGCAAGATCATGCTCCATATATTCAAATACAAGGCATAAATTGCCTGACACCTTCGAAATGACTAGACCCTCGAGCTTCATAACATTTGGGTGATTAAGACAACGCAGAATAAGAATTTCCCTTGCCATAAAACGGACACTTTCTGGGTCCATGTTGACAAAACGGACCTTCTTTAATGCAACAATTTTGCCAGTCTCAAAATCACGGGCTCTGTACACACTGCTGTAAGTCCCTTGTCCAATCTGCATCATTGGCACAGTTGAAATTAACAACAGAAATTTAAGAACAAGAAATAATAAGCTAAAATGACATTGCTTGGTATATTTGAATTGTGAACAAGTAGAAGTTTAGCAATTTTGCAAAGAGGGCTTTTCACTTTGAAACTTATTCCCTAATTCTCACTTGTTAAGTATTTCAAAAACATACAATAAATTTATCAACAACAATACAAAACATACAATAACTACAGTTGACCTTGTAAAAACTAAGGCCCCGTTTGTTTAGAGAATTAGAAGGGGAATTGGGATTGATAATGAGATGAGACCCATTAATATTGTGTTTGTTTTGAGAGATGGGGAGGAGATTGATAGTATGCTCCGGATTAGGATGGGCCTCCCCAAGGGAATTTGGACGGGCCTCCAGGACTTGATATTAGAAAAATAGTCTGACGGATTAGAAATTTTTTATTTTTATTTATTTATTTTTTTACATGTTGGGCATTTTTTTTGAACATTAATGTTTAATTTTTTGTATTTTTTGTTAAGTAAAAATCATTATTTTATTTGTTTTATTTTTTTCTGGAAATTTTTTATTTTATTTTTATTTTTTGAAAATTTTTTACATGTTGGGTATTTTTTTAAAACATTAATGTTTAATTTTTTTGTATTTTTTTAATTATTTTATATTTATTTTATATAAAAATAATTTGACAACCCCTACACTAACAACTATCATCAAAACAAATACAATTTTACTTGATCCCTTCACTAACAATCCCCCCACTATTAATCCTATCACCATCAATCCCCTCTATTTTATTTCTGAAAACAAACACGCCTAAGAGTTCTGGAAGACGTAAAAAAAGTGTTGGTTAATAGTACTAAGGCCAAGTTTGGCTACAAAGGAAAAAGTGCACTTATTTCATCTTTTCATCTTTTTTAGGTCACATCAATCAACATCTTCTCTCTACTTTTTCTACACATAATACAAAAAAAATCAAAAAATGTACTTATTTAGTCTTCCCAAACTAGGCCTAAGTACTAACTAGGCCTCGTTTGGGAACAGGCTAATTTAGTAACTTTTTGGCTATTTGGCTAAAAAGGTAGGTAAAAAAAACTTATATGTTTGGGATGACTTTTTGGCTAATTACGAAAAGATGTGCAAAAAGTAGAGAGAAAAGAGAATCTTTGACTTTTTGGTATGGGTTGTTGGCTTTTTGGCTAATTTAGTAATTTTTTGACTAATTGACTAAAATAGCCTCTTGCCAAACGAGGCCTAAATATGAAGTTTTCTACTTGATTAATAGTGAAAGCACCTGCTAACAAGGATGTATTTTCAGCATAGATGTAGGTCATGGATAAGTATTTCCAACCTATTTCACAGAAAGAACTAGGTATCGCATCTAAACGAAGCTACATACAGTTCCCAATTTCTTTCTTTGATTTTTATTTTTATTTTTATTACGAATAAATTAATGATACCAATAATTTAAGTTACATGCACATATGATTTATAAATATGTCTTCCAATTGTAATAACTAATATCAGAAAAAGGGTTTGAAAAAAGAAAAAACTATTAATTATTAACTAAGAAATATAAAATTCACCATGTGCGAAGTTGGTTTCTCAAAAAAATAATAAAGAAGTAATTCATAAAGTTTAATTTGCAAAAATATTAAATTATTGGACTATATCGCAGTTGTTCCTGTTTGCCAAGGCCATGCAGTCCTGCAAAAGATTCAATATACTCATAGAACGCTACATGTGTTCTCAACAGAAGTCGAATTGGATAAAAACATTTCCACATCACTTCATGGAGATGAACCAATGCTTTCAAATAACAATGCGTTTGAACAAAAATCAACAAACCTTATTATTCTATTTAAGTGTGCATGTCCAGTAGGCCCAGTTATTCACAACAAACCGAAGTGGACTTTTGAAAATTTAGTAAGAAATTCTTGGTATGGCCTTAGTATTTACAATTTGAATAAATGGAGATCTATATTTGCATAGCTAGGGGACCACCTAAATAAAGTAATAGTTACTTTATAGCAACTAAGACATTCTATGTGCTACATTTTGTTACGATCTCATATTTTGTGAAGAAAAATGACTGAGGCTCCCAGTGGGGTGACCCCAGCATTCATTGGCTAAATTTTTTTATTTTTTATTTTTTTTGTATTGTTGTCTTGTCATCACAGAGCCCCACGTAGAGGTGGAGGTGCTTGGGGTCACCCCCACTGGGGTCCCAACACTGTTGTTTTGTGAATATGTGTATTGGTCACCCTCCCCTTACAAACTGGTTTTCAAGAGTGACTTCTTCCCAAGAGGTTCGTATCATTTGGTATCAAAGCAGCCACCACATCAGTATGGGATCTGACGCAACCTATGCCATTATGGGATCGGATGGGCTGCGCCTTTGAGGTTCAAGCAGCAGAGGAGACCATATATAGGCTGCATTAAGATACCTCTAAAAGGTGATACTGATAGGTGAGTGAAGCCGCCAAAAGGGAAAGGGCTAGACGATTTATAGGCTGCATTAAGACACCTACTAAGGTGATACTGATAGGTGAGTGAAACCGCCAAAAGGGAAAGGGCTAGGTTTTGGGTATGTCAATGTAAGTCTCTTGATTTCTTCTCAAAGCCGCCAAAAGGGAAAGGGCTAGGTTTTCGGTATGTCAATATAAGTCTCTTGGGTTCTTCTCACCATTTGCAAGAGACGGTTTAGTCAAAAGGGAAAGGGCTAGGTTTTCGGTATGTCCGCCAAAAGGGAAAAGACTAGGATTGGGGTATGTGAATCTGTATCTTGGGTTCTCTCCACTTGCAAGACAGTTTTCATAGGTGACATGATTCCAAATATAGAACGCCAAACCATTCAAAACACTTTACTAGTGGACACTCACAATTATTTATTTATTTATTTACGAGAAAGGAAATGACATCTAATAGCTTGTTTTGTTATACCACAAAAACACACCTTTCATTAGAAGCCTAAAGATTTAATTATGCAAATAACAAAGAAAATTACATGAGTTAAAAAATATTCATGGTATTGGTTTCTATAAATATCATTTTTACATTTGTCCAGCAAATGCAATACCTTGTGACCAAAAAATCAGTTTAAACAAAAAAAAGTGTAAAAAGCATCAAAGATTGACTGGGATATATTTCACACAACTAAAAATGTACACTACAGTGAACCTTGAGTAAAAAATAGAAGTGTTTTTAACTGATTCTAGACCTGAATACACAACCTTAAACCAACAAAAAATAAACCAGAATAAATAAGACTTGAATACTGAACACCAACAAAGTAAATGTGAAACCCATGAATTATTTGGAGGTGTGGCAAAGAAATTCCATCATTGTGGAAGTAGAGAAGGAAAACGAAATGGCAAGTGTAATAATGAATATGAAAAAAAGGATAATATTTCCTACCAATAGAAAGGGAGACAATTAAGAACATCAAAACTACTAAGTGCACCAACATATGTGAATATGACAATGCAAGCAATGTATGCAGGTAAATTCAGGAGATAGAGTGGAAAGATTTGAGCTTAACCTTGTCCAATTTCTCAAATGAGTCAGCCTTTCGAGGTACCCACCCTTTGATAGCTTCCCCTGCTACTGCAGTCAACCAAGATGGCCATCCAGTAGCATCTTGTGGTCCAGCAATGGCACTAGGCCCACTACTAATGCTAAAAACACTAGACATCTGGGGTTGTCCATTGCTCATACCAACATTTGGTGTCGCACATCTTTCACTATGGAACTTTGCAGGCTTCACAACAACCATACCCTTCTTCCCCTCATTCCAAGCAGGTGGGGTGGAGCCCGCATTCTCATCATCAGTGGGTCCTGTCGATATAAGCCCCGAGGTTGCATCATTACCACCATTATCAACCTCAACTGTAACTTCATCTCTTCTTGAGGATGCAGCAAGCCGCTTTGAAGAATTTTTGGATTCTTTATCCCTCACATGGTTCTCACCATACTCACTTGCAGAAATTCCCTTTGAGCAAATGCAACCCATGGTGATCCAACTTTACAGTCTTCTGTTCCAATATAGAAAAATGTACAATCGTTTTCTATTTCTAAAACAAAACACAGTCTAGTTGACTGCAACTCATGCAGTATTAAGCTTGTGATTTTATCAACATTCCCATCAAACACCCATATACTCAGACTAATGAAGTGCATTTACTATTTTTTTTTTCAACGTAACCATCAATCCTAAATGGTGTCCAACCTGCATTTTAGATGCCTGAATCGAAAATGGCATTTCTCAAATTGGTGATTGTTGGAGTTATGACCCAAGTCTTGATCACTCAAATTTCTTCTCAAATCAACGAACTCAAGCCTCACTTTCAAAATGCACCAATAAAAAACAATAAAGATTGAAATTCAAACCACATAAACAAAACCCAATTCCACATAAAGAAATCCCAATAATGTGCTCATGAAACACGAATCCACAAGCAACTTCTAATCAGTGTACCATCCAACATGCATTTTAAATGTGTGGTTCCTCTGTAACAAATGCCATTTCTCAAATTAGTGATTGTTAAATTTGATAACCCAAGTCTTGATCACTCGAATTTGTTCTGGAGTCAACGAATTCAAGCCTCACTTTCTAAATGCACCAATAAAAAACAATAAAGATTGAAATTCAAACCACATAAACAAAACCCAATTCTGCATAAACAAATCGCAATAATGTGCTCATGGGACACGAATCCACAACCAACCGAGATCGAGGTTAACCAAAGTAAAAAAAGCACATTGATAGAAAATCGAGAATATAGTCTATAACCAACTGAATTCAGAGAGAAAATGCGAGAATTTTCTACACACAATTGGTTAAAGCCATTGATTGAATTGGAATCCAACGATGGATGATGGACGAGCGAAAGATAAAGCATAACAGAATTTCAAAAAAATCGAAATGAGGGGTTTGAAAAACAAACCTATCCAGAAAGAGAAAGCATAGATAGAGAGATTTTCGGATCTGAGTAGTCCTGAAAATGCGAGAGACCGGTTGATTTTTGGTGATGACGGAGTCAGAAAACAGAGGTTTTACTGTTTTAGAGAGAGAGAGAGCACAGAGACACGGCAGTCTTGTGACGTGAGGAAGAAGGAAGGAATGGTGGCATGCAGTTAGTGGGTCGGGTCGTAATTGGATCCATTTCGTGGATCAGCCGGATCGGGTCGATGAGAGATAATTGGGGGAATGTTTGACAATTCGCTTAAAAAAATCAAAAAAAATAATTAAAAAAATTAACACAATATTTTTGTTTTTTACAGATGTTTTTATAAAAAATCGATAAAATATTTTAAAAAAAACAAATTTCTAAATGAATCATAAGTGCTCTTTTTTTTATTTTTTATTTTTATCAATTCCTTCTTTAATTATTAAAATTACATTTATACATGTATATCTATTATTAAGACGGTTCTTTTTTTCGGTTCTTTTTCTTCTTTTCTACCTATATATGTATATATATATATTTGTCACTTCTCCTATAAATTGGCCTACACCGAACAAATATAGATTTTGTTAGACCATCTTTAATGGTTCATCAGATTCATCATAAAATTTGAATTTGGTGAAAAATGATAGCTTTTTTTATCTCCAATGGTTTCATCAAAATGATATCAAATTGAAAATGACTCAAATTTTTCACCAAACTGAGGATGTTGTGGGTCATTCACCAAAACATTGTTAATTAAAGTTGTATTTTCACTACCGGATGACCTACCAAATGACCACCTTTCGCAAAAATTTGTACATATTTTACATTAGGAGGTCGATCACCCGATCGACCCCCCAAATGACCCCTTAAGCTTGAGAATGAAATCTTGTTCAACTACAAAATTGACACAATAAGAGCATCTCCAACGGTGACTCAAATTTTTCACTAAATCTGAGTCAAAAATGACCCATTTCACCAAATTTGATACCACTCATTCCAACGGTTCACCTTTCACCAAATCTATCCTGGGACAACCGGGTGGTCGACCGGCCGGTTGACTAGTTAGGCAAAAAAAAAAATTTTTTTTTTTTTTTGGCGAATTGTCTGAACTTTTTTTTGAACTTTCTGAACTTTTTTCGGGACGACCGGGTGGTCGACCGGCCGGTTGACCGGTTAGGCAAAAATTTTTTTTTTTTTTTTACGGTTTGAACTTTTTTCCTGAACTGTTTGAATCTTTTACTGGTCGACCGGTTGGTCAACCGGCTGGGCAACCGGTTGGTCTCCCTCCAACGGTCACCAACAGTGTTTTGGTGAAATCAGTATTTGGTCGTCAGTTTGATAAATTTTTTGATGAAATCTCAATCTGATATTCATTTGGTGCAACCGTTGGAGCAGTGAACAATAGTTTTTTCATCAAAATTTGAATTTGATATCAGTTTTGGTGAACCGTTGGAGATGGTCTAAGATGGGTGAACCTCTGTTTTCTCAGTTGATTGTTGTGCATATTCAAGTGTTGGCGAAGCCAATTTTTCAGTTGACAATTCCGCACTTGGTGGTTGTGCTTGGACCTCATCACGAGCTTTGCCATTAAAATCCATTAAATGGGCTTGACTACTCTCAGGTACTTCAATTTTTTTTTTACTTTTTTTCTTCTTACATTTCTGGATTAATTCCAAATTTGTTGTCTTAATCTAGCTTGAATCCTCAGTTACTGGATTTTCAAGGTAGTCAAATCTAGGGTTTCTATTTGATCTGGTTAAAGATCAGTGAGAATTGAGAAGAGCAGAAGAATAGATGGGTCTTTCAATGCATCTTTCACTATGGAAGCCAATTTCTCACTATGCTACTCTGATCATGGACAGGAAGACCAGAAAAAGAGATGGGTCTAACTATTCAATAGAAGAAATCAAGAGAAACCCATCATTTTATGTGGAAATTGCAAAAGCACAAGCTTAGGGAAGCTCTTGAAGGGAAACAAAATCGGAACAAAAATGAAAGGGGGGGAAAAAAAATTCAGTGGCGTAACCGGTCGTCTGGTCAGTCATCCCAGCGGACGTCCCCAGGCATTTGATGCAAGCAATAGTATTCACCGTTGGAATAACTTGTATCAAATTGAAGAAATAGCATTTTTTTTTCCCATTAGATTTGATGAAAAAAATAGTTCACCGTTAGAGATGCTCTTTAAGCACAAAATTAGGTCATGTCTTGTTGTACTGAATTGGATTTAGGGGTTGTTTGGGATAAACTAAATAAGTGCACTTTTTGACTTTTTATGAAATATGGGTTGAGTATGGGTTGGGTTTGAAGTGATGTGGTAGAGAGGTGATGTGACTTAAATATGATAGTGACTTTTTAATTTTTTAACTTTTTTAGGTTTTGCCAAACCAAGTCTTAATTGTTTTAAGATAATCACATCACGTCAAATCGTATAAGGGATCCATTAACAAGTTGATAAAAAGTTAATTTTTTGAATTTTGAATTTTTTTGAATTGCATCACATATCTACTTTTTTATACTAAAAAAGTCAAAAAGTTACTTAAAAAAAAAATCAAAAAATTAATTTTTTACTTATCTTTCCAAAACACCACTAAGGCCTCGTTTGACAAGTGACTGTTTTAGCCTAAAAGTCAAAAAATTATTAAAAAAATAAAAAAATCAACAATTTATACAAAAAAGTCAAAATTTTCATTTTCTCTCTACTTTTTGCACATCTTTTCGTAAAAAGTCAAAAAGTTATCCCAAATAAACTACTTTTTTTCCCTCATATTTTAGTTAAAAAGTTACTAAAATAACATATTTCCAAACGAGGTCTAAATACAAACATGGGTAAGTTTTGAAACATAACTAATTTAGCTGAGGTTAGAGTGGATTGGGATAGCAATTGGGCGTCGGATAAGTTCCAAAGGCATCATCTAATTGTACTTACACTGGGATAGTTAGGTCAGGTTAAATTGGATAGATGCTGAACTTGAATATGAAATTATAAAGATAAATAACGAAATGGAGGAGGTAGGTCATCGTGATTTGAAAAGTGCACATGTGAAGTAATTAACTCACGTGGCCGAAGTATGACTTGGAGTAAAAAACAGTTAAGAAACTTTGATAAATGAAGAAAGATGCCTTCTAAAGAATATTTTGTTCTTTTTACCGTCAACTAGGCACTCTAAAATGAGTTCGTTTAGCGAGTCAGTTAGTTTTTTGCCTTTTTAATTTTTTTATTATTTTAATTTGAAATTAAAAAATTTTATTTGTGATAGATTTTTTAATTTTTTATGAAAAAAATAATGTAATGATTATAGGTTGTATGTGATATTTTATCTTATTAAGTTAAAAAATCTATTTTATCTTTTTGTGATTAAAGGGTGTTTTGAAAAGTTAGTAAAAAGTTAACTTTTGACTTTTTACCTAACTTTTTAATTTTTTTGAAAAGTGATTTGAAAAATTGACAAAAAATTGACTTTCGATTTTTTTGTTTCATATTTGTTTATGGTGTCACATTATATTAAAATGACCACAATACCCTTACCCAACTTAAGAAATTTACTTTTTGATCCTTTTTGGATCATTTAGTTGCTTGTTGGACCGAAAAAGGTAGTAATGTAATTTCACACTTGGCGTTTTGCATACTTCCTGAGAGGGTAATTTATATATAAATTGGGCCGAGCTGGGCAATGGGCTGTTCTTTGGGCCGTAATGAAGAGGCTTGGGAGATGGGCCACGGTCAAGTGTTAGCTCGGTCCAAAGTAAGGCTCTTGCCGCCAGACTAAGTAAAAAGGCTTGGTAATTAATCTGGTCCTAAAAAGAGCAACGGTTAGCTCGGTCACCGCGATTAGAAGAAGTTAGTTCGGCCACGCCATTCGGAGCTGAGGTACGGTGACTTCGCACGGTAAGCCTAGCTTTGGTTAGCCCGGTCCAAGCTTGCTACGGTTAGCTCGGTCTCAATAGGTGAAACCGGGGTACAAGCTGTGAAGAAAGAGCCGAGCTAACTAGAGTTCAGTCGTTTTGGCCCATTTAGCATGGCTATGTTATCTCAGCGACAAAATCCCAGGAGGGATACAAGAGGGAGGAGGCGGACTAACAGCCCCCATCACTCTCGTTCACGAAGTCCTGACAGACAAAGGTGAAGGATTGATCCTCAAGTTCTGGAGGACCGCGTGAAGGAGCAAGATGAATTAATAAGGAAGATGGCGGCGGACATGGAGGCCATGAAGCGCCAGATCAAGGAAAAATAGATGGCGACAGGAGAGGGGCGCAAAGGCAATGCGCCTCCTCGCCACTCAGAAGATTGTAGTAGGCATACCACGACATCGCAAGCACAGAGTAGAAGCCTCAGGACGAGCGACACTCAATCAAGGACTTCCAGAACTCGTTACTCCAAGTCTAAGAGAACAAGATCATTAAGGTCTTACACAGAGGGAAGTACCTATCGGCCCTCACACACGCACCATACATCATCCAGGCAAACAGAGTTACCTAGATCGTCTGACCTACGGATTGTGCTTGAAGAAAGGGCGCGACAGAAGGAAGATGCTAGGGCACGCGACCCGCACAGAGTTTCAGCCCTTCGGCGGTTAGCTCCTCGGACGCATGGAAGCATCGAGATTGGAATGCCAGTACCACACCTTGCCTACGAACCAACAGATAAAGCGTTGGCAAGACTACATAGCTCGCCATTCGTTCCGGCGATAGAGAACGCATCATTACCCTCAGGCTTCATCCAGCCTAAATTTACCACGTACGAAGGGAAAACAGACCCTTACATGCACCTAAGCCACTTTTGCCAGGTTGTGCCGGTATATCGACGAAACGAGGCTTTGATGTGCATTCTCTTCCCATCAAGCCTTGGTGACCTAGGCTTGACTTGGTTCAAAAAACTTCCAGAAGGCAACATAGCCTCCTGAGCGCAATTGGCGGAGGCGTTCGTAACAAGGTTCAGAACGAACACCAAAACCCCGGTGGAAATTGATCAACTGCTCTCCATCGACATGGGCGAAAAAGAGTCATTAAAATCCTACAATAGCCGCTACTGGGAGACCTTCAACCAGATTGGGGACTGCCCCACCAATCTCGCCATCGCACAGTACAAAAGGGGCCTTCCAGTCGGGAACAGACTAAGGGACTCAATCACTATGACACCGCCTCTCACGATGGAGGCCTTAATAGAGAGAGTGCACTAGCACATTCGGGTTGAAGAAGATGGTGCCCGTGCTAAGGCAAAGTCTAGCACGACCGCAGTACCAGATAAAAAGACCGCGACAAAGGTCAACGCGGTAGAACGTCCAAACAAAAACGGACGCGGCAGACGAGACAACGGAGAGGACCAGGATAAAAGATGGTTGAGAGTCCGCACTGCCACAACCACGGTATTCAAGAAACCGATCTATCGGATTCTGAGCGAAATACGCGATGAGCCTTTCGTCAGATAGCCAGCTAAGCTAGGAGAAGCACAGAAAGACTACGACGAAAGGTCGCGATGCACCTTCCACAAAGGAAAGGGGCACCGCACTGAAAATTGTATGCCATTGAGACAACATCTGGAGAAGTTGGTGGCAGCCGATCACCTGGATAATACATTGAAGGAGGGACGCAACCAGCCCCCCAAGACCACAATAATCCCAATGGAATGCCAATTGACGCCCCACCTCAAGGTGTGATCAATGTGATACATGGAGTATTCGAACCTGAGCGTGTATGCGAGCTCAGAGGATCGATTAAGAAGGCTGAACACTTAAGAGAGGTATTGAGTGCCCAGTCCACCATTAAAAAGGGGAAACAGAAACCACGAACGTCATATCTTTTTCAGATAGAGACTTGGCAAGGATATACTGCCCTCACAATGATGCACTAGTCGTCACTCTCCGAGTCAAGGATTTCGACGTCAAGCGGATTTTGATTGACCAAGGCAGCTCATGTGAGATAATGTATTACGACATCTTCAAACAATTGAAATTGGAGGACAAAGACTTGGCACCAGCTGTGTCCCCCCTGATCGGATTCAACTCAATGCTAGAGTGGCCAGTCGGCAAGATCATCCTTCTAGTCAGGGCAGGAAGCGTGACAAAACAAGTGGAGTTTTGGGTGTTAAAGGTCCCTTCCACTTACAACATAACCTTGGGAAGAACATGGCTGCATGCCATGCGATCTGTAGCGTCATCCTACCATCAAGTAATGCGGTTCCCCAACGAAGTCGGGGTAATTGAAGAGGTCTTTGGAGATCAAATTATGTCCAAGCAGTGCTTCGTCACGGTTAATGGCAGCTGCGCTGCCAATGGATATGTTCATTCGGTGGAAGAACCTGAGAACAATGAACTGTTTGCAGATATCGGCAAAGCAGCTGACCAAAAAGCGGTGGAAGACTTGGTAAAGGTAAGAATAGATAAAAAGAACCCGGATAAGTTCTTTTTACGCGGTTCGTCGTTGTCCAGCACTGAGAGATTAGAGGTCTTGGAATTCTTGACCTCTAACATCGAAGTGTTCGCTTGGACACTATACGACATGCCAGGCATCGATCCAAACTTCATCTGTCACCAACTCAATGTCCACCCATCCGCCAGACCAATCATTCAGCGCACTCGCAGATCGGCGTTCCATCACGCCGAGATAGTGGCGGAATAAGTGGGAAATCTGCTAGAGGCAGGAGCTATCAGAGAGGTGCACTACCCCAGATGGATTTCCAACACAGCCATGATGCCAAAAAAGAATGGCAAATGGCGTGTCTGCGTCGACTATAAGACAGTCAACAAAGTATGCCCAAAGGACAGCTTCCCCGTATCACGGATAGATCAATTGGTAGACCTAACGGCGGGACACAACCGACTTAGCTTTCTGGATTCGTACAGAGGCTACCATCAGATTGCAATGTACGAACCAGACCAGGAGGTCACGTCCTTTACCACTCCAAGAGGACTGTATTGCTATAAGGTCATGCCATTTTGTCTAAAGAACGCAGGGACAACATTCCAGAGAATGGTCACCAAGATGTTTGAGCCATTGTTAGGCAGAACAATGGAAGCTTACATC
This sequence comes from Camellia sinensis, assembly GCF_004153795.1. Taxonomy (NCBI): domain Eukaryota; kingdom Viridiplantae; phylum Streptophyta; class Magnoliopsida; order Ericales; family Theaceae; genus Camellia; species Camellia sinensis. Next base: position 1,479,010 of record NW_021025123.1, read on the forward strand.
GACGATATGGTGGTCAAAAGCAAGGATGAGAACGACCATCTAAGGGACCTAGGTGAGATGTTCCAGATTTTGAAGAGGCACAAGTTGCGGCTTAATGCATCTAAGTGCGCGTTCGGTGTAGGATCTGGCAAATTCCTGGGCTTCCTGATGACCAACCGGGGTATAGAAGCAGACCCCTCCCAAATCAAAGCCATTCAGGATCTGGAGAGACCTAACTCAGTAAAAGAAATACAGCATCTCACCGGCATGGCAGCTGCACTCAACCGATTCATTAGCCGGTCGTTAGTCAGACTACGACCATTTTTTCAAGCATTGAAAGCTAAGTTCGAGTGGGACGAAGAATGAGACCGCGCTCTGGAAAACTTGAAAGAATACATGTCTTCTCCACCACTACTTGTCACCCCAATACCTGGAGAAGAACTCTTCCTGTACCTGGCGGTCTCTCAGCACGCAATTAGCGCAGTATTGGTCCGTGTAGAAAGAATCCAACATCTGCCCATTTATTATGTCAACAAAACATTGCTGAGCGCCGAAACGAGGTACTTGCCACTGGAAAAACTGGCATTGGCCTTAATGATGGCCTTAAGAAAGTTGTCGCACTACTTCCACGCCCACACCATAGTTGTCCTCACAGCTTTCCCATTAAAAGCTTTGTTTGAGAGGACAAACTTTTTCTGGACAAATCTTGAAGTGGGCAGTAGAGCTGGGACAATTCGACATCAAGTTCCAACCCAGAACCGCGATAAAAGCCCAAGCTTTGGCAGACTTTGTCGCAGAATTCACCCCAGGAAGTCATCATATCTGCCCAGTCGACTTGACTGATACAACCGAACCAGGGATAGAAGTTGACGCCGGAATAGCGCAACCCCTGGTGCAGGATATTCAGTCAGACCCCAAGGCAGACCAGAGTAAAGAAAGCAAGGCATAAGCGAACCATGCTACACCAAGCCAAGACTCACCAACAAATAAAGACTTGGCTCAATCAGATAGCGAGGGGCAGACAGCGAGTACGGACTTTAAAGAAAACACCAGCGACATTCTTGACCCCACGGCATCGTCTGATCCCTCCACTTGCTGGAAATTGTTCGTCAAGAGATGTAGAAGCTCTTTGTGGATGGAGCGTCCAACCGGCATGGTGCAGGACTTGGCATAGTCCTCATCTCACCAGACGGCCTGGTTGTGGAGCAAGCAGTCAACCTTGGATTCCCAACATCAAACAACGAAGCGGAGTATGAAGCGTTTCTTGCAGGTCTCAAATTAGCATCCTACATGAAGGCCATCGAGCTAATGGTGTACAGCAACTCACAGCTGGTGGTAAACCAAATTTCAGGCGACTACGAGGCAAATGATGACTGGATGACTAAGTATCAGGACTTAGTCAGAAAAGAGATCAAGAAATTTGAAGTAATTAGGATAGAACAGATTGGCAGGAAGGAAACAGCAGAGCAAACGAACTAGCAGGCTTTGCTTCAAAGACAGATACATCCATCCCTCATCCGTTGTTAATTGACTACTTACCAAGACCAAGCATTGAAGACCCCGAAACAGAAGAGGTATATTGCGCCGAACTAGGCCCCTCATGGATGGATCCCATTATACTATTCTTAAAAGATGGCATCTTACCAGAAAAAAAGAAGGAAGCCAACAAAATTAGAGCAAAGTCGCAGCGATTTTGGCTCTTCCCTTCTATGACATTATACAAAAAAATCATTCTCAGGACCTTATTTAGAGTGTGTTCACCCCAGCAAAGTGGAAGCATTCTTGTTCGAAATACATGAAGGCATGTGCGGAAGCCACCAAGGAGGAAGATCGTTAGCTTACAGAGCCATTTCGCAAGGATACTGGTGGCCATACATGCAAGCAGACTCGGAAAAGTATGTAAAGAAGTACGAGAAATGTCAGAAGTTCGCACACCAAATACATCAGCCAGCTAGAGAGCTCCTACCGCTAACCAGCCCATGGCCCTTCGCAATGTGGGGCTTGGACATAGTAGGACCACTTTCAACAGCACCCAGAAACAGGAAGTTCTTTCTCGCAGCAACAAACTACTTCACAAAGTGGGTGGAAGCAGAGGCATTGGCATCAATCAAGGAAAAAGATGTGAAGAAGTTCGTCTGGCAGAATATCATCACTCGGTTCGGCATACCTAAAGCCCTAATATCAGACAACGGCACTCAGTTTGATGGCAGAGTCTTTAGAGGCTTTTGTGAAGAATACAAGATAGAGTTCTACAATTCTACACCGGCGTATCCCCAAGCAAATGGCCAAGCAGAGGCATCAAACAAGGTTGTCTTGGATGGATTGAAGAAGAGGTTAGAAAAACAAAAGACAAGTGGGCTGAGGAACTACCTCTTGTTCTGTGGGCTTACCGTGCCACACCTCGACGATCAACTGGAGAGACACCATTCTCTTTAGCCTATGGCATGGAGGCAGTAATCCTACTGGAAGTTGGCCTCCCCACACTGAGAAGCGAAAATTTTGATCCAGACTTGAATGGAAAGGCCATAACATTGGAACTCGACCTCACCAAAGAAAAAAGAGAAAAAACACTGGTTCACATCGTCTCATACCAACAAGAGTTATCTAGAAAATACAACAAAACAGTACATCCAAGGCAATTCAAGATTGGAGATTGGGTGCTGCGCAAAGTGATAGGAAACACCTTGACACCAGGAGATGGCAAGTTAGGGCCTAATTAGGAAGGACCTTACAAAGTGGTCGGATTAGCTGGCAAGGGGGCATACCACTTAGAAGATAAGGACGGCAAAGCAATTCCCAAGCCATGGAACACTGCTAATCTCAAATTATTTTATTTTTAACTTTTCTTCAAAATACTTGTAATTTTTCTTTTCCCCAATTAAACAAGTAGTTTTCTTTTCAGCATAAGTGTTTTATTCTGTAAAAATTGTTTTAGTGAGTTAGAGGATCCAGGCTGCAGGACGTTTGGTCGGAATACCCAAACACTTTACTCTAGGTTGGCTGGAAAAAACCAACTTAGAGGTTGGCTGGAAAAACCAACACCCTTCCTAAGCCCAGGATAAGGATCCAGGCTGCAGGATGTTTGGTCGGAATACCCAAACACTTTACTCTAGGATTGGTTAGAAAAAAACCAACTTAGAGGTTGGCTGGATTAAACCAACACCCCTCCTACGCCCAGGATAAGGATCCAGGCTGCAGGACGTTTGGTCGAATAACCAAACATTTTTCTAAATTGGCAAAGAATAACCAATTTAAGGGTTGGCTGGATTAAACCAACTCTTAGTACTCTTCAACCGATGTAAGGATTTCGACTAAAGAGTGGTTGGCAGGATTAAACCTACTCTTAATACTCTTCAGCCGAAGTAAGGATATCGGCTAAAGTGTGGTTGGCTGGACTGAACCAACTGTTAGTACTCTTCAGCCGAGGTAGGTATTTCGGCTGAAGAGTGGTTGGCAGCTATAATTAGATTGCAAGATCAAGACCAAAATAAGTATCTCGGCAAGTGAATGATGTACCTCATCCAAGACTTCGGTTAAAAAGTAAAGTACAAGCATGAAGATCAACCGAAATAAGAGTTGAACAAAAAAGCAGACTTCATTGAAAATTCAAAACAAGTACAAAGGTGAGGCCTCAGCCCGGTTACAATTTGTTTCCAGCAGCAAAGAAAAGAAAAAAGCAAAAAGAAAAAAAATACAATGTCAGTTAAACAGATCATCAAGGTCGGCATCAATATCAACTCGGAGCCTGGTTTCACTCGGTAACACGGTCTCGGTTGGAAGAACGGTTTCATTAGGTAGCTCGTTGGTCAGATCTTCCACCATTAGCTCTGACCGAACTGACTGAACGACGGGATCACTGACAGCCGGGGTATCTTTGGGCACAGTGTCTTCTTCATTATCTGAATCCTCAAGAAATTGTTGCTGAAGGGCAGCAGCATATTCCGTCATAGAGCTCGGAATGAAGTATGCTGGAGCGTTGAAGACCTCGGTCTCTGGACCGTGACCGAGCTGCTCTACAGCCGCCCTCCAACTACACTTGAAGAAGAGATCCTTGGCAGCTTCACATTGTTTAATGTAAGTCGCCTCTCCCTCCTTGAAACCCCGGAGCTCGGCGTCATCAGCATCCTTCTTCAGCTGCTCTATCTCGGCGTTTTTCTTGCCCTCAAGTTTAGCAAGTTCGCGCAGATATTTATCTTTGATAACGACTGCAGCCTTTTGTTTTTCTGCTTTAGCCGAGCTGACAAGTCCGATCAGACGACCGTTCTCGAATTTTAGCTCGGCTATTTGCTGCCTGGCCTGTTCCAGCTTAGCAGTTTTTTCTGTTACTTCGGCTAGCGCTTGCCTTGTAGTCTTACGGAGTTCAAGTACTCGCTTATGAGCGATGTGACTCTTCTGCATGGCCTACAAAAAGAGGGGGACTTGAAATCAAACCGAGATAAAAGTAGTGCAAATCAGAAAGATTAAACAGAAACAGCTACTTACGAGCACCATGGATTTTGTGGCCGAGCCGATGGCCTTTAGCTCGGTCAAATTTTTGTGATGCTCCATGTCTGCTTGGAGTCAAACACTCCTGGCAAGGTTGAATGCCATCATGTGATCCTTCTCAGCGACCACCGAGTCAGTATCCTGGATATCTCGGTTCTAGAAAGTCATTTTCGGAGTCCACTTGGAGGAGCTAGCCCAGTCGGAACGCTCCGGCTGAGGGTTCGGTGGAGGGCTTGGTGGGAGGATGGTTTCATCTTCATCAACAAGACGTTGCTCGGTTTGGGTAGTCCGGGCGCGCTTGCTTGGGCGTGATGAAGAGGGTTGTTGAGATGGAAGGGCCACCACTGTTTCCTGAGTCTGGTTTTGTGGCGGTACTTCAGCTCGGTAGGTTTCTGTTAAGAGGGCCCTTACTCTGTTCCTCTTCGCCATTTCTTCTTCTTCGGTAGTACGAACCAGGTTAATTTGTGGCAAGTTGGGGTCCGGTTCGGGAGAGGCTTCCAGTAAGAAGTTTGTTACTCTGGTTTTTTGTCGGCTGCGGTATCTGTACGTCGGTTCAAAATTTAGCAGCTTGACCCAACTTCTTTCTGGATATCGTAGTGCGGTGCAGAGAGTGTTCAGATTGGGGTAATTGCATAATGATTGAAGATGGGCTGAATCTGCATAAAGAAGACAACTGTTAGTTCGATTTAGGAATAGGAAACCGAAATAAAACAGAAGTATGCAAAAAAATCGAAGTAATTATACCGAGGGTTCCTTTATTCCAGTTCATACTGCGGCCTGGGATCTGGGCTTGGTGGTCTTCGAAATTGCCAGATACCCAGAAAAAATCGTCATCGTTTAAGTCTTTGTCCGGTGTGTCCTTTATTATTTTCTCACACCGGCGTCGTATTCTTAAATTGTAGTAACCCTCACCACTGCCTACCGATAAATACTGATTACCGTTAAACTGAACTGATCATGACTGATAATTGAACTGATTAAAAGTACTGAACTGACTGACCGAAATTGAAACTGAATTGAATGAATACATCTGTTTGAATTGCATTTTATCTGTTGACTGTTTGTTTGATCTGTTCATGTCTTATGTTTAAACTGCTAATTGAAGGCCTTATCGGCGGCCGAATCTGGAAGTGATTGATGTTTTATGATCATCATGATTAATGTGATTTTGTGGTATAATTATCTGAAAACTGATTAGGTATGATTAAAAATAGGCTAATTAAAGAGTTGGCCTTATTTACCAAACTAACCCTTAAGTGGCCCACTCAAAATAACATATTTGAGCCTTATGTTACACTTAAGCACACAATTCATCAGCCATTTTCTTGCTCTTGCCGACCATAGAGAGAGAGGAACTAGAGGAGTGAATTTCATCTCATTTTGCTTATAAATTGCTTGGTAATTGAAGGAATTGGAACATAGGTTGCAAATTAAGCTTCCTCACCTTGTAACTAAAGCTCTAGGTAAGGAATTCAACCCCTCTTTGTTGTGTTTAAGCTTATTCATGCAAGATTCTTGAGCCTCTAGTGATTCAAGTCTAGAATTGGTTCTTTGGTGTTGAATTAGAGCATAATTCATGCATGCATGTTAGTGTTGTTGGAGTTTGAGTTGAGTTCATGGCAAAATGTTGCATGCATGTTCACAATTATGTTCAAGTCCATGATTTCATCATGTTTTGGAAACAATTGGCTCCTTAGAGCATCAAATTGAAGCTTTGAAATGATTAGAATTCATGCATGTTTGCATGTTCTTCATATTCTTGAAAAATGGTTTGAAATTGGATTTGAATTAAACACCCTTGGGCTTGATTTCTCAAATTGAGCTTTGAACCATGTTATTCTATGTGTTTATAAATGTTTTCCAGAAAATAGGCCCAAGAGGATTGGTTTTGATGCATTTGGATGTGAGTTTGAGCTTGGAGGTGCAATATGGAATTCCCAGATTTTGCACTTACGCTCGAGCGGGGTAAGTGGTGCTCGAGCGTGGAATCCGAGCATCCAGCATCTCTCTGCACTGTTTTACAGTCCGCTCGAGCGGAGGATTGGGCGCTCGAGCGAAGTCATGTCTCAAGCTCGAGCGGGCGTCGAGCGGAGATTTCACCCATCCAGCACTTTTGACTGTTTTGCAGAACGCTCGAGCGGGTAATTCTACGCTCGAGCGGGTGCCTTTGTCTGCATGTCCGCTCGAGCGGAGTAAC
>NW_021025123.1:1490278-1503068 GCF_004153795.1 Camellia sinensis
ATGCTCACACATTCCGGCTGTACCCTGTTCGGTCAAAACGTCTCTTCAATCACAGCAACTGAACGCTTCTCATTTCATGGACACATGGCAATGGCTCTTATTGGCTGAATGAAGACAAATGTCACAATCATCTCGCCCTCATAACCATCGAATCTTTTCGAAATGCAGTTCCCAACACTTCTTTTCAACCTTCCTTCTCTTTTCACAAACAATCCCAAGGTTAAAGAATCATTCAACTTTACTCATTCAACTCGATAATAAACCATTAAACATTCTCATACCTTCCTTCTACTACTACTCCATCTACAGTCTTCACGTTCGCAACTTTGTGTAACACTATTATGTTTGTCTCAGTTTATGCTGCTAGTACGAAACCCTCGCAGACGAGCTCTTGCTCCCATCCTCATAGACCTCGATCTCGATCTTCACCAGGTAAGCATTATAAATTCTGTTTTATTTTTCTTATTTTCGTACTTGTTCAATCCAATGCATTTTGTTTTTGTGTGTTTTGCAAAACACACTCATTTCCATTTTTGCTTTGCCTTGCGTCTTCTGAAAAACTATAAGAACCCTTGAATTTCATTAAAACAACTTGTAGGACACTGTAGTTGATCCAAAATCACAATATAACCGAACTAATAAGTAGTTTGTAAGTTGACGTTAAACCAAGCCTGACTAACTAACCGAACTAGAACTCCATGCTATGCCATTAGTTTTCAAGAAATAAAACCTTCTTGTGATTCGACTAGCCGATTTTTTAACCATACTAGGTTATGCAATACTATATTTGAAGCCTCAACCACGACCGAGCTATACTGGGGCTAAACCAACTTTCGTAGTTCAACCGAACTACGAGTGCTGTCCCATAGAGGCTCAACCGGGCTAACAAAACCTGCACGAACTGAGATAACGAACCCTGTATAAATCGAGATACCAAATCCCTAGTGCAAACCGAGATAACCAAAACCCTTGCTCAAAACCGAGCTAAAGACATGTAGCATTTCACATAGCCGAGCTAAGATTTGAAATATCTTGCCTTTATTTCTCTTTAGCACGGTCAACGGTCTGTGCTTAACACCTTTGTTTTTTCACTTTGCAGACTTTAGGTTGCCCAGGCACTCCTTTTGAGCGCCTCAACTGAGCTACTCAACCCCTTCTACGACCGAGCTAATCACAAGTATAATTTATTCATAACTTAGACAAAATTGGTAAATATAGGTTTTTAGTGGAAACACCTGGTGGCCTGGCCGAATTCCGAGGGAGTATAATATTCCTGACGACGTCCATCTCACTTAGCCGAAAAAGATATCATACCTTGGGGACCCTGGTTTTGTTCCCTTTCACCCTCCTTTCCATTGTAGAAACGGCCTAAGATTCCTGTACAGCCCTTACTTTGTGATTCCTTATGCAAACTAGGATAATGCCCAACTCAGCTTTCCACAAACTCAATACGATAATAAATGTTATAGCCGAGCTAAACCGCCGTGCTGGTATTAACCTCGGCTTAGCCAAATTTTTTTCACCAATATTCTTATAGCTCAAAAGAAGACGGGTGGGTTTATTATTTATGTCACGAACCCAACCTGGCCCTATGCGGTTTAGCACCGTAACCGGCCAGTAATCCGAGATTACCGAAGCCTGCGGAACAGTAATACAGTAAAACAGAGTACAGGGCCTGGCGGAAGCCAATACAGTAAATAAATAATGTCCATTGAGCTGTGACAGTCTATATGAAAAAGATCTTCATACGTGTATATATAACCAGTACAGAACAGTATGTACAATATTTACAATCATTCAGACTAGGACTCAACCCTATATACAGTACGGTAAACATTCAGTCTATACAAAACAGTGGGACGGTACAAGAAGGGAGAATTGTAAAACACCCCTAAGCCTTAACACGATAGGCAGGAACCTCGCAGTGAGGCACAGTAGTTGGCTTGACAAAACTGGAGTTACCCTGGCGCTCCTAGCCGCGGTCTGGTGCCTGTACACCCTACATATATATATGAGCAGTGAGCTAAAGCCAGTGAATAACATAATGCGTAAAGAGGTTAAAGAATGAATGTCCTTACAGTATGAAAACAGTCCATTTACAGTATTCAGTCATTCAGTCGGTACATGTCATATGGTGGTACACCCCATTAGCATAGCAGTACAGCTAAACAGTAGGTCTTAAAAGACCGAAAGTAATGATGGCCATCAGTCAGTAAAACAGTAGTGGTTCCAACAAGACCGACAGAGAATTCTGTTCGCAGTAACAGTAAACAGTAGGTGCTAAGGATGCCACAATACAGTTCAGAATATAGGACATACATTCATTCAGTAACAGTAATCAGTTCAGAAAACAGTACAGTTCAGTTGTTCAGAAGATAATCATTTGTGAACATATCTTTACACAATCGTTACTCACAGAGTTTGGGCTACAGTATGCTAGAGCGTCTCCTCAGTCGCCAACCCTACACAGTTAACAGATTGAACACACTAAGCTACACAGCTGGAAAAGATAATAACTTATCCCTAATGCCTCGGTGTGTTCTACATCTATATCCCATTAAGATGTCTTAAACTAGGCCTAAGAACGCCTAGAATGGGATGAGGATGCAAAGATGTGATCAGAAAATAGTTTCAGAATTTTCAGAAAAACAGAGTCCCGCTCGAGCGCTGGTTTCCCCGCTCGAGCGGTAATGCAACAAAGGTACACGCTCGAGGCGTAAACTTTCTCGAAGGGCATCGAGAAGGCAGAGCTCTTGAATGGCAGAATTATTTGAATGTTCTCTACATCTTGAGTTTGTTCCACTTCAACTGAAACTGAGGTAGTCCTTATTGGAAGAACATGCTCAGTAGTTGTTGCTGCACAAGAATAAGTACAAAGTAATGTTAAGCCTCGGTACCTAAAATCTGACAAGGGAAAAATAGTAGAGGCTTGAAAGAAGTTACTTGTTTCAGAAGTGATAACAACAATAGGAGAGTTACGAAGGGAATAGTGCTCAGCAATATATTGCCTTCTTGCAGTTTCCCTTTGAATTACGTCAGCAGCAGCAGCTTCATCTCTTAAGAATTGATGCTGCCGTCTCTTCTCAGCTCTTTCAAAAATAATTATGGCCTTAGAATATTCCTGCTCCACTACCTTGGCAGCTGTCTCATGAATAAAGTCTTCGACCAAATCAAAAGGAGAGACAGTCATCTTCCTTCTCTTTTTACTGTTACTGTTACAGAGATCTCTGTCGGTTCCCTCGTGGAACCACTACTGTTTACTGACTGATGGCCATCATTACTGTTCGGTCTTTTAAGACCTACTGTTACTGTTATGCTAATGGATGTACCACATATGACTGTTTACTGTACTGAACAACTGAAATACTGGTTGAATTGAACTGTTTTCATTACTGTAAGGACATTCATTCTAAACCCCTTTACGCATTATGTTATTCACTGGGCTTTAGCTCACTGCTCATATATATATGTAGGTGTACAGGCACCAGACCGCGGCTAGGAGCGCCAGGGTAACTCCAGTTTTGTCAAGCCAACTACTGTGCCTCACTGCGAGGTTCCCTGCCTATCGTGTTAAGGCTTAGGGGTGTTTTACAATTCTCCCTTCTGTACCGTCCCACTGTTTTGTATAGACTGAATGTTTACCGTACTGTTATATAGGGTTGAGTCCCTAGTCTGAATGATTGTAAATATTGTACATACTGTTCTGTACTGGTTATATATACACGTATGAAAGTCTTTTTCATATAGACTGTCACAGCTCAATGGACATTATTTATTTACTGTATTGGCTTCCGCCAGGCCCTGTACTCTGTTTTACTGTATTACTGTTCCGCAGGCCTTCGGTAATCTCGGATTACTGGCCGGTTACGGTGCTAAACCCATAGGGCCAGGTTTGGGTCGTGACATAAATAATAAACCCACCCGTCTTCTTTTGAGCCTATAGAATATTGGTGAAAAAATTTGGCTAAGCCGAGGTTAATACCAGCACGGCGGTTTAGCTCGGCTATAACATTTATTATGCGGTATGAGTTTGTGGAAAGCTGAGTTGGGCATATCCTAGTTTGCATAAGGAATTCACAAAGTAAGGGCTGTACAGGGAATCTTAGGCCGGTTTCTACAATGGAAAGGAGGGTGAAGGGAACAAAACCAGGGTTTCCCCAAGGTATGATATCTTGTTCGGCTAAGGTGAGATGGACGTCGTCAGGAATATTATACTCCCTTCGGAATTCGGCCAGGCCACCAGGTGTTTCCACTAAAAACCTATATTTATCCATTTTGTCTTAAGTTATGAATAAATTATACTTGTGATTAGCTCGGTCGTAGAAGGGGGTTGAGTAGCTCAGTTGAGCGCTCAAAGGAGTGCCTGGGCAACCTAAAGTCTGCAAAGTGAAAAAACAAAGGTGTTAAGCACAGACCGTTGGACCGTGCTAAAGAGAAATAAAGGCAAGATATATCAAATCTTAGCTCGGCTATGTGAAATGCTACATGTCTTAGCTCGGTTTTGAGCAAGGGTTTGGTTATCTCGGTTTGCACTAGGGATTTGGTATCTCGATTTATACAAGGGGTTCGTTATCTCAGTTCGTGCAAGGGTTTTGTTAGCCCGGTTGAGCCTCTATGGGACAGCACTCGTAGTTCGGTTGAACTACGAAAGTTGGTTTAGCCCCAGTCATAGCTCGGTCGTGGTTGAGGCTTTCAAATATAGTATTGCATAGACCTAGTATGGTTAAAAAATCGGCTAGTCGAATCACAAGAAGGTTTTATTTCTTGAAACTAATGGCATAGCATGGAGTTCTAGTTCGGTTAGTTAGTCAGGCTGGTTTAACGTCAACTACAAACTACTTATTAGTTCGGTTATATTGTGATTTTGGATCAACTACAGTGTCCTACAAGTTGTTTTAATGAAATTCAAGTGGTTCTTATAAGTTTTTTCAGAAGACGCAAGGCAAAGCAAAAATGGAAATGAGTGTGTTTTGCAAAAACACACAAAACAAAATGCATTGGATTGAACAAGTACGAAAATAAGAAAAATAAAACAGATTTATAATGCTTACCTGGTGAAGATCGAACAGCCTAGAGGATGGGAGCAAACGGTAGCAGCAAAACATGAGCTTCACAGTTGCAACGTTGAAGGACAGTGGAGGTTAGAAGAAAGAGAGAAGAGGAGTTGAATAGTAAAGTGAATGATTCTAAACCTTGAGGATTGTTTTGTGAAAAGAGAAGGAAGGTTGAAAAGGCGGGAACTGTTCAAAAAATGCGAGGTATGAGGGCGATGTGACAGTTGCCTTCAGCCAATAAGAGCATGCCATGTGTCCATGAAATGAGAAGCGTTTCAGTTGCTGTGATTGAAGAGACGTTTTGACCGAACAGGTACAGCCCGGTGTGAATTTAGCTCAGCTGGAAAGGCTAAAAGGGTTTTTAGCCTGACTGGAAAGGCTAAAAGGGTTTTTAACCCGGTTGGAAAGGCTAAAGGGTTTTAGCTCGGTTGGAAGGCTGAAACTTTTTAGCTCGGCTGGTGACAGGTAATCCCTGTCATGCAGTGCAGATGGAATTAAAGGGCAATTGAAAGGGTAGTTTATATGTAAATTGGGCCGAGCTGGGCAATGGGCTGTTCTTTGAGCCGTAATGAAGAGGCTTGGGAGATGGGCCACGGTCAAGTGTTAGCTCGGTCCAAAGTAAGGCTCTTGCCGCCAGACTAAGTAAAAAGGCTTGGTAATTAGTCTGGTCCTAAAAAAAGCAACGGTTAGCTCGGTCACCGCGATTAGAAGAAGTTAGTTCGGCCACGCCATTCGGAGCTGAGGTACGGTGACTTCGCATGGTAAGCCTAGCTTTGGTTAGCCCAGTCCAAGCTTGCTACGGTTAGCTCGGTCTCAATAGGTGAAACCGGAGCACAAGCTATGAAGAGAGAGCCGAGCTAACTAGAGTTTGGTCGTTTTGGCCCATTTAGCATGGCTATGTTATCCCGGTCGTTTTGCCATACTATCGGCTTGAAACTATCTCACTTGGTTTAAGCAGTGAAGAGGGTGTTGAAAGATAAGCATTATCTTTCAGGAGAGTGAATCCTAGGAGGACTCTATATGGAGGATTAAAAGTCCTACTAGGATTGTGCCATACGGAACCTATAAATGCTCACAAACATCACCTATGAAGAGGTAACACACAACTTTGACTCCCGAATTCACAAAGCTTTTTGTCTGTTTGTCTATTTTGCTGATTTAGGCATCGGAGAGGTATCCGGCACACACTCGCCGGCTAGCTCACGTTTGTATTTTCAGGGAGTAAAGCGACGACGTACGGACGAGCGCAGACTTGATCAACAAGATTATACGGGAAGAATATTTCGTGCCCGTACAATTCCCAAATACCCATCCAGTTTTTTGTAGCTTCCTCAAGCTGCGTTTTCTGCTGCAAAAACGCAACTTTTATTTATGTTGCCAAAACACCACTAAAATAGTTTCAAACCTAACCCAATCCAGGTTACCAAGCAAAGGCATAGTGGGTTCGATTTAATTTTTTAGAAATTGAATTTTTTTCATTTTTTTTTATTTTTAGTGGTTATTTTAAAAATTTTAAGTAATTTTTTTTTATTTAAAATTTACCTTACTTAGATATATTTAAAAAGTAAAATATTTGTAAAAAATCAATAAATATTCAAAAATATGAAAACATCTTGAATTCTTGTATTTTTTTTTTGTACTTTTGATATTTAGTAAATTTTTACAAATATTATATTTTTTAAGTATATTTATGTTGAGTGTATCTAAAAATTTTAAAAAAAAATTAGTAAAAATAAAAAAATTTAATTTTGTGAAAAGTAAATTCCGAAAATAACAACCAAACTAGTTACTCTTTGAACCTCCTCCTTCCGCTGGTTTAACGTCAACTACAAACTACTTATTAGTTCGGTTATATTGTGATTTTGGATCAACTACAGTGTCCTACAAGTTGTTTAATGAAATTCAAGTGGTTCTTATAAGTTTTTTCAGAAGATGCAAGGCAAAGCAAAGCAAAAATGGAAAAGAGTATGTTTTGCAAAAACACACAAAACAAAATGCAGTGGATTGAACAAGTACGAAAACAAGAAAAATAAAACAGATTTATAATGCTTACCTGATGAAGATCGAACAGCGTAGAGGATGGGAGCAAACGACAGCAGCAAAAACACGAGCTTCACAGTTGCAAGGTTGAAGGACAGTGGAGGTTAGAAGAGAGAGAAAAGGAGATGAGTAATGATTCTAAACCTTGAGCATTGTTTTGTGAAAAGAGAAGGAAGGTCGAAAAAGCGGGAACTGTTCAAAAAACGCGAGGTATGAGGGCGGCGTGACAGCTGCCTTCAGCCAATAAGAGCATGCCACGTGTCCATGAAATGAGAAGCGTTTCGGTTGACCGGCCGGTCAACCAACCGGTTGGCCAGCGCAAATTTGATGAAACGGATTTGATGTTGAACCGTTGGAGCGCGAAGTATCAAATTAAGGAAATGACCTCTTTTTAACTCAAATTTAATGAAACATTTGGTACACGGTTGGAGATGCTCTTAAGTATCAAAAGAATTTCTAACCACCAGATTGACTTGATCAAAAAAAAAACCACCAGATTGACCTAACTCATCGTGCGTTATTTTTAAATTTCACCTTTATTCGAAGATTGACACTAGACTCTAGGTCGCTGTCATTTTATGAAAATTGCTCTCACGCATCTCGTTATTGGCCATTTCACATTTAAAAAAAAAAAAATTTAATTCAATCTGATATATTTTAATTAAACTATAATTAAGACATCGTTTAGAAATATATTAATTTAGTAATTTTTTGATCTTTTATAAAAAAATGTGGAGAAAAATAAAGAAAGTGATGTAAACTTTTTGATTTTTTAATTAAAATGTATAGTTGACAAACGAAACTTAAATTTAAAATTATTTTGCAAAAATGTCTTTAGTGTGGTTTTTAATTTATTTTATGAATTAAAAAAATATATAAATTAATTTATTGGAAAAAATAATAAATCAAAAACATTTATAATTTTCATACAATTTTAAAATTTTTAATGGCAAAAAAAAAATATATATATATATTTAATATTTATTTTTATCCAACCTATATATATAAATAATAAAAAAACTAAAATTGAAACCAAACAGAGCCCAACTGACATATTTGGGCCGGAGTTGCGGCCACATGACATGAGAGCCCATTTGCTTTATTTGCCCTAACTACTATAAACACTTTTGAGATACATAGCAGAGCAGCCTCTCTGTTTCTTCTTCTCTTCATCGTTTCACTTGTTGCTTCCAATCGGCGGCCTCTCTCTCTGTCGACCCTGCATCGGTTTGTTGCTCTCTCTCTCTCTCTCTCTATATATATATATGTATGCATATGCGAAATGTGAGTTTTTTTTGTTGGATTTTTGGTATACCTAAATATCTGTACTACGTTGTTTATCAGTAATGGAGGCGGCTGTTGTAACTCAAACGAATGTTGGTGCTGCTGCTAATCAGGAGAAGGATCAATCTCATTCCGATGTCAAGCTCTTCAACAGATGGGTCTTTGACGACATTCAGGTCTTCATCTCTCTCTCTATATATATGTGTGTGTGTGTGTGTGCGCGCGCGCGAGCGTTTGTAGATTGTGTATGTTAAGTATTACAATTGTGGTGCTCTTAATGCTTAAATTGATGATGCTTTGGAATCTCCTATTTGGGCAATTTTTAGTTTTCTTATCTGATAATTGACACAATGTTTCATACTTTGAGGTAATTTGGGATTTAAAAAAAAAATGTAATTGGTGTTTTAAAAAAAAATGTAATTGGTGTTTCAGCTTCCTTATTTGTTTATTGGGTTAATTACAAAAAAAAACCCCTAAGGTTTCATGCATTTTTTACTTTAAACTTCAGTGTTTCAATTTTGAGAAATTAAATCGTGGAGTTCCATCATGTTTCAATTTGCTCCATCCGTCCATCTCCGGCCATCTGTATTAAGGGAATGGAGGGGGTTTAAAGTGAAAAATGTGTGAAACCTTGGGGTTTTTGTGTAATTAACCATTTTTTGATAATTAAAATCACTAAAAACCAAAAAAAGGTTAATTACAAAATAAACCTTAAGGTTTTACGTGTTTTTCACTTTAAACCCCCGTATTTTTTACTCTTAAGCTATCTCCATTACCTTACCGAGATGGATGGACGGGGCAAATTGAAATACTGATGGAGCTCTAAGTTTAATCTGTTGAAATTGAAATGCTGGGGTTTAAAATAAAAAACGCGTGAAACCTTGGGTTTTTTTTTTTTTTTTTAATTAACCCTTATTTATTATTTTGATATTCATTCAAATTTTTGGATCTCTTTATTCATTTCCAATTTGGAAAACCCTTCTGATTATCTTTGATTTATAATTTATTTAAAAAGACCAAATATAAATATGGCTTTAATGCTGAAGTCATCAAAATGTAGGAAAAAATGCAGAGATTCCTCTACAAGTTGAGATGTATAGCTAAGAAATGCAACACCCATACTATTTATGAAATTTATGTTTTGATTGGTACAACTAACTACAATTCCTCAAGTTGACATTTGTGTAAAATGCATTGGTTTGCTTCTGTTATGAGGAAATTTTGTATTATATTGTTGAATGGACATGAGTAGATCCATTATAAATTAACATTAACTTTTCAATCAATTATTTTAGGAAAATACTATAAGTCCCAAATTTTCTACCAAATAAATGACCAAATGTCTCACATGAATGTGGGGGTTCATTTGGTAGAAAATTTGATATCCCTAACATTACCCATTATTTATGTCAGCCCTGCTATCATTATATAAAAATATTTCCGTAGCCTTTGATAGCCCTCTGCCTTTGTAAACAATATACTCCCATTTTCTCCTTTGCAAATTTCAAATTATCTTGGAGTTCAATATAGTTTTGATTAAATTTATTATTTGTCTATTTGATTATAAATTATTGTTTAATACATGTGGTATTGACTTTTTATGAATTTGAATTGAATTTTATGTTGGGTAGTGATTGGTATCTATGCCGGGTTATTGTTGTTACTCAGTACATGATTAATGTGTAGTGTCTACCTTCGGGAAGCTGAAGGAGTCCGTCATTTTGTTTTGGTGCATTAAATATCAATTAATGTATTCTTTTTTTTTCTCTTACTTTTTATCAATTGAAGCTTATTTTTCTACACTTGTTTTTAAAATATTCAGAATTTAGTATGGCCGCTCATGTTTTGTGCATGTGATTGTAGTGTTATTATAAATGCTGTCTAGTCGTATGTTATTGTGCTATGAGGAAAATTTTAAAAGTTGTGATATCCAATCATCTCCTCGAAACTTTTAGGTTTGGTGTGTCTCTCTCAAACGGTAAAGAGTTCTTTAACATTTCTATTTATAATAGTTTAAAGCTGGCATTGTCAATGTATTTATTATTTGTTATGTTGTTTTGTACAGATCAGTGACATGTCTGTAACAGATTACATTGCTGTGAATCCTGTAAAGCACGCAACTTATGTGCCTCACACAGCTGGAAGGT
Organism: Camellia sinensis; assembly: GCF_004153795.1. Classification (NCBI taxonomy): domain Eukaryota; kingdom Viridiplantae; phylum Streptophyta; class Magnoliopsida; order Ericales; family Theaceae; genus Camellia; species Camellia sinensis. Next base: position 1,500,804 of record NW_021025123.1, read on the forward strand.
ACTCAGTCAAGCGGTTTAGGAAAGCCCAGTGCCCAATTGTGGAGAGGCTGACCAACTCTTTGATGATGCATGGGCGAAACAATGGTAAGAAGCTTATGGCGGTCCGCATTGTTAAGCATGCAATGGAAATTATCCATCTGCTGACTGATCTAAATCCCATTCAAATCATTGTTGATGCTGTTATCAACAGGTAAGCCTCTATGCCTGCTCTCTTCTTCCTTTATTGTTTTATTGTTAAGCATGTGACAGAAACTATTCATCTGTTGACTGGTCGAAATCCCATTCAGGTCATTGTTGATGCTGTAATAAACAGTAAAGGCAACTCACTCTACTCACCATTTTGTATTGGCAGGGTTGTGATACCAACCCCTGACCTATATGACACCACCTCATTGTCAATGTTGGGATGCAGGATAATGGGGATGGTACAACTCTAGTCCAGTCCAGTTTCATCCCATTATCCATTTACAATTGCTGCATTTGTGGGACTGGAGCAATGAAATGGACTAATTGTCATACATTGAAAACCTAGCATCTTTTTGTTTTGTTTTGTTTTGTTTTTTGTTTTTTGTTTTTTGTTTTTTGATTTTCTTGTTTTCTTACATGAAGTGTTAAGTCTGTGTTTGAAGTGTATTTTATAAAAAATAATTTTATTGGTAAATTATGTGATAAGCAAATGAAATGTGGGAATGCACCAATCATGGGATGTCCAATCATTAGTTCTATCCAAATGTCATTGAAACATTGGATTAGGATGCATTGACATTTTGCTTCATTCTCATCTCCAAATTATAGTAAATGTATCCATGGAAACATATATAGAACTGACTTGACGAGTGGTTCTTATTGCCTGATGCATATAATTCCCCACGGCCTTACAATTCATTTTATCATTTTTTTTTCCTGTCAATAGTGGACCAAGGGAAGATGCAACCAGAATTGGTTCTGCTGGTGTTGTGAGGCGTCAAGCTGTCGATATATCTCCACTGCGCCGTGTTAATCAGGCAATTTATCTTCTGACAACTGGTGCTCGTGAAAGTGCTTTCAGGAACATAAAGACAATAGCTGAATGCCTAGCTGATGAATTAATCAATGCTGCCAAAGGGTCTTCCAACAGGTAGAAAACAATAGTATCTTTTATTATTTTTTTGAAGCACCTTATTGATTTATTTTCCAGTGCTTTTGGGATGAAAACAATAATGTCCTTACTCATTTTGAGAAATAATTATTTATTTGTTTAGTTTTGGGTGTGGGGTGGGGGAAGAGTTTGGTTAATCTATTCTTAAGTTTCCTGTTTTATACTCTTCCCTTGGTGGGTTAGGGAAATACTATACGATCAGAAATTTTGTACAGAATCTACTTTCAGAATGATCTGGCTGAGGTAAACTAGTAAATAATGTTCATAATGATGGGTTTTATGTTTTTGAATGAGATGACCACAATAAATTAAATCATTATGTGTAATGATTCTGTACAATCTTTCTGTTTCTCATGCACTATTGGGTGGCTTATAGGAATTTTTAGTTGGGGTTTGTGTTTATATTTTGTGCAACACCCACATGTTTATATTTTTTTCCCCTTTTTTTCAAATTTTATTTCAGTGCTCATAGTGTTGATTTTTTTTTTATTTATACATATAAATTTATTGATAATAATGCTACTTTCCATGTTTCAGTTATGCTATCAAGAAGAAGGATGAAATTGAAAGGGTTGCAAAAGCCAATCGTTGAGTTGTAGAGGAAATCTTGCTGCAATGGAGTTTGACATTTGACAGTGCCTTCTACAGTTTTTATTGGTTAGCTTTTTCATTTTTGAGTCGGCGAATATTGTGAAGAATAGTCTGAGGTTATTATTTAGATTATTATCTATTTTGATGCTATGTTTTGTTTTCTAAAACTTGTTTCCATCAGTGTTGTGCGACTCTGAGGGACACACTTTAGATTACTGTTCCAGTCAATATGCATCATATTTTTTCCATGAATTCATATTTTTTTAAGTTTTTGTTGAGTTGAGTTAACTCGAACAGCAAGTTTTTTAAGCTAACAAATTTCATAGTTTGATAAAACCTGACTTGTTTACTTTTTGATAAGATTTCAAATGAGCTTTCATACATTGTTCACAAGTAGGAATGGCAACGGGGCGGGGCGGGACGGGGCCGGGGGTCACCCTCCCCGGCCCCGATCCCCGACGGGGAACCTGTCACAGTCCCCATCCCCGTCCCCAACGGGGATCGGGTTTCCCCGACCCCGAAAAGTCCCCGATCTA
>NW_021025123.1:1505298-1572209 GCF_004153795.1 Camellia sinensis
ACGTGACACCTACATAAACGTAACGTGACACCTATGATTTATGATAACATTCAATTGTCATAGATCATATCTACATAAACGTAATGTAACGTGACACCTATATAAACGTAACGTGAAGGAAATTGAATGTTGCCATAGATCATATTTATATGAAACGTAACGTGACACCAATATAAACCAGTAATATTTTCACGTTCAATTTAAAAAAATAAAAACTCATTAAGTTTGCGAAACATAACGTGACATGTTACGTTACGTTTATGTAGGTGTCACGTTACGTTACGTTTATATAGATATGATCTATGGTAACATTCAATTTTCTATATATGGTTTTACTATTATTTATGATATTAACTACTAATATTGATGGTAAATATGTCAACAAACTTCTCACAGGACTTATGAAAATATAAATTTTTTAGTCAAACCATATGTAGCATAAATCTCCTAATAGAAGTTATAAATAATTTTTTCAATATTAAAAGAATAAAATTTGGTCAAACGAACTAGGCGGGTCGCTGTCTATCCCTATGTGGTGGTGGACGTGGGGTGTGATGGGGCGGGGGTTGGTGCCCCGTGCCCACATGGCATTCCATTCTCCGGCCAAGCACGTGAACTGTTAGGTGTATTTATGGCAACCACATTATTCACATGGATTTAATGGGCCTCAATTACAGTGATCTTGTCTTTAGTAAAAAAAATTAATATTTAGTTTTTCGTTTTGAGAAAGTCTATTAGGTGCACTCTTTTTTTTGGTACATATAGTATGTATCTTATATAATAAAATATTATTTTTTTCATAAAAAACAATTGTTTTGTCACCAAAAATATAATTTTTTTTTTGTTTTTTTTTTTTCATTTTAATAAATTTGTTCACAACCTGTATGTATTCAGTACAACCTGTGATAGGTATACAAACAAATCAATATATATATTATCACCTATTCTGTAATGCATGTTTCATTTACAACCATCAAACAAAAAAAAAAAAAACCTTACAATATAAACTTATATACAAACCAACTAATATATTCCAATTACGAATAATAACGTCATACATTCCAAATGTCCTACCAAAACAATGTCCTCTACACATAACATTTTTACTATGCTATGTATTGTAATGACCATTTGGCTGGTAATATGTACCACAACAAAAGATAATCTATATATATCACCAAAGCAATTAAAACAAGTTCCAAAAATTATTTGTACGATTCATCCAAATTCCACACAAAAAGTAGAGGACGTCCAAAAACTTTCCAATGTTGCACAACTGTGAATTATCTACCAGACAAAAAAATAGAAGACCCACATGTCAATGCCAATAGCCATTTACACAACAAAAATTACACCCATTAGTTCCATTGTAAACACAAATTTTCAACAAAAAATTACAACCATCTACAGAACACAAATTGCAAGGATGTCAATTGAAATTGTATTTAGGGTTACTTTGAATTTAGGAAGTATTTAGGAAGTATACAACCATCTACAGAACACATGTTTAAGCAAGCGGCCCGGACTGGGCAATGAAGTCCACATAACGAGTGAAGCAAAGCCCATTACAAAGACATACATGATAAAGCTCTTTGTATTACCCAAAAAAACAAAAACAAAAAAGCCCTCTGTTTTGTGCACTCTGACTGGAAATTTATTTTTCAAAACCCACCTAACAGAAGATCTGTTGTTACATAAGCAGCACAATTCATGTACCAATAATTCAGCCTGCTTGCAGACAGATCGAATTTAACTGCCTTTGCAACGAGTTTAACTGGAATAGACCCAATATTATTACTTCAAGTATCATAAGAAGTTGACCTAGTAAATTCATTTAGTCCAGGATAATCGTCCAATATTAATTTACAGATATTAATAATTCAGTTAGTAGGTTGGGTCATATGAATTATTTAACAGGATAGCCCAGACCATTTCTTGGAATCCAAGCATAACTGGACCCAAATTGCTGTGCAAGCTTTATGATATGGATGGTGCCTTAAATCCTTTAATTTTTCCTACTCATTGGAGTATTTTTTGTTAAGGATATGGCAATATTATTTTTTCTTATACCGTCTCTTACTTTGGGCGTACTGTGTTAAGAAATGAAAATGTTTTTGCTCAGTTGTTGCAGGGGCTTAGCTGGACATTACGCTGGTTCTTCATAAGCAGATCATGGAGATAAGTAAGTCTTTATGTACACAGTAACACAGAAATGCATGCTAGATGACAAGCATTCATTTTGATAAGCGCTCTTCTTTTCTCTCTCTGAACGCAGGTAGGAAATTCTTTAAAGCATGGTTAGTTTTTGAATCTATGTTCATTTGGTCTTTAAATCTTCTCATGTAGGATACATATAATCTAAATTTGTTTCTCATTGTGCATGGCTGGCAGTTGATACTTCTAGATGTGATATCTGCCATGTTAGGTTCTAGGTTTTAACTTTTATAAGGTGCAAAATAAGAGGCAGAATTCTCTTTCTTTATCCTTATTATAACATCTGCCTTGCATTATTGTTAGTTTTTTATTTTTTGGAATATTATTATCTTACTTCATATAACTTACATGGCAGCATACTTGTATCTAGTGTTTGAGATGCCACATTGAAGCTTCATATTAAAGTTTTTTTTTACCAAACTCGTGTCTTTCTAACCCATTAGTGTTTGTTTTGAAAACACGTCTTCTCATTGACGTTGTCATGTTTAAAACATGGCTTCAAATTGGATGCTGTGTTTTTAAAACTCCACTCTAAACCTGAAGTCATATTTTTAAAACTTAACTTCATTAAACAACCTCAATTTTATAAAATAAGTTCGAAAGTACTTGTAAAAGTAGATCTAAAGTGTCCAGACCAAGTTACCTTATGGAAATCAGATTACGGTCCTTTGAAACACCAAGTCGTCTGCTGCTAAGTCTACTCACATAATGCCTCAAAACCTATTCCAAGCACATAACAACAAAAAATTTGCATAGCAACTTTAGAAAACAATTCTATGTCAATATGATCCATATTTTTGTAGAACTTGCATTAGCTTATGAATAAAAGTATGTTTACCGAATAGTAGGATGACCATCTAAACCCTCCAAGAGGGTTGTTAGCCGTGACACCACGTCGTTCAGATGATTCAGTTGTTCTTGTTGTGCCTCCCGTGCTTTTTTTTCTTCTTCGACTTGTTTGATCAGCTCCTCTCTATTCGTAATGTCCTTTCGATCTCTTTGGCGCTCCTCTTTCTCCTTGAGCAACTCCTCGTGATCTCTTCGGCGCTCCTCTTTCTCCTTGAGCAACTCCTCGTGATCTCTTTGACGGTACTCACAAAGAACCTCCAATTCCGCTCTCATTGCCTCCATATGTTTATCACGTGCTCGTGCCGCACTAGAAGTTGTGGAAGAGGGTTGTGGCCCTATCTCACATCCACACAAGTAATTTTTCTTTGCCCCAAGCACTTGCCTTGAAAGTTCTTCGTGGGTCAATGGCAGCCCCGCATCGGTAGCTACGACTTGTAGATTCACCATATCATCCTGTCATGGCAAAAAAACAATGAAGTCAAGATGGTTAAAGGAATTGAAAACAACTTTAGTAATTGATATGCAACAAAATTGGTTTCAACATTCAATACTCACATGTAGCTCACTACATTTGGGGTCAATCCAGTTTCCCGTCTTCTTGGACTTGTGTGATTTCTTATAAAATTTCGGGAAATCTATATCTCCATCCTCATTTGCCTATTTGGTTTCAAAAAATTTCATTGATAAAGTAGTACATAGTAATATTCAAAAAAAAAAGGAACAATTAATCATCAGTTACATTGCTAAATTAACAATTTCTCACCATAAGCGGCATTGCTATAGGAAATGATCGCGATCCACTTGTATGATTATAGGGGAGCATACCCCTATTTGCTTTACCAGCTTTAGAGCGTTTCTAACAAGAAAAACAAAAAAAAAAATTGGACATATTTCAAAAAAAAAAAAATAATTAGTAAATAATTTTTACATATTAACACATAAATTAATTTCAAGAATGGGGTTTCTAATTAATTTGTTACCAAGTGAGATTCGTCTTTCCAAGCAACATCAATCAAGTATTTCCAGTCCTCGAAGCTCACTCCACTAAGCGGATGACTATAAGGGTCATCAACACCCTTTTCCTCAAGTTCGAGGAACTCTTGCTTTAGATTGTACCTCCAGTCCTTGTATAGCAAATATGCCTTTCTATCGAGGATTTCTTGAGCTTGCTCATCATTAGCAAAATCATCGCCGATAACAAACTTGTCCTACAAACATAAAAACAGAATTAGTACATCAATTAATTTGAGCAATTACAAATAACTTAATAAAGATATTATGGCAAGATGAATCTCATACTAGCACGCCTTGGACGACTACATCTTTGGTACTTTGATCGATTTTTCTCCATGACTTCACACTCTGAAGAGGGCACAACTGTCTAATTTGCAATCCTAACTCATTCATCGCTGGGGTGGCATTCCCTCATGTTATTGCGTTCAACACCCGATTGACATATACATGTAATTTCTCTCCTTTTTTCCGTTCTATTTTTTTCTGCACTCCTTTGCCTAATGTAGGTCCTCGTACGCGAGTTGACCTTTTTCGCCCTGGTACAAAAGGGTAAGCAAGTCACAAATTACAACTCTTGCTAATGAAATACGTGACAGTATTGGTTGCTGCTTCATTACTAAAAAAAAGGAAACATCTAATAAGTGACTATATGTGACTATCAAACTAATACTATTAATTATTTAGTTACAGCCATTGGTTGAAGTCCCATTCAATTGGTAACAGTTACACCATTCATGGCTTTGTATCCAATTTCAACCAAAATCAGACGGTGCATTTGAGTGATGCTCTGCTGCAGCACTCAATCTTCATCTGTTCTGTTCATCTATTCTGCTCAGCCTTTTGCTCAATCATCTGTGATGTTTTCTGTGGGCAGAGGAGATGCATGGAGGAAGAGAGGAAGTTGGCTGTTTGCCCTCTATGAGCTTATCAAGAGCATTTTGTTCTGTTGATCTGTTCTGCTATTCATCTTTTGTTCTGCTATTCTGCAACACTGCTGTTCATCTGATGCTCTGCTGCTACACTGTTCTTCATCTGTTGTTCTGTTGATCTGTTCTGTCCAGCCTTCAGGATTATTTCCCAACCACCCCCAAATTTTTTAGTACATATGGTTGTAGATCTCATTGATGTTAATATTAATGCACATGGGTGGAAGATGGAGTTAATTGGATAAGCATGCACAACTGATCATGTCCTTACCAATCAATATCTCCAACAAAATGAATTGAAGGGTTGGGCACTGCAAAGTAACCCCTATTTTGGATTGAGAATTTTTTCTTTATTGCCTTAGATACCTGACTTATGCACGCCAAAAAAAAGGCACTTTTTTTTCTTTGTAAACAACTAAGTTCAATGCTCTTTGTGAAGTCATCTTAGAGGGAGACATATAATTGTAACTTTATGTAAAGAGAAACTAAATGTCAACTATAATTATATGGAGGGAGTTAAGCAATGTAGGCAGCAGATTTTTGAGAAGTCCAGTTTGAACTGTCCAAGTCACACATGACATGAAAACGAGTAAATCCATAGTGGATGAGATGGGGTATTAAATGAGCAGCAAGTTATAGGATGGCAGCGACTACCCCGTCGAAGTGATGCTACTGTATGTAAAAATTGTAGATGTTTAAAAATGATTGGGGCTCTCAAAAATTTTTTATAATGTAGTTGAACTTGGGGCTCTAAAATTTGAGTGTTTGATTACATTCAAAACATATGTTCTAAATGCTGGGAACAACATAAATAGGATGTTAATCATCAGATCAAAAATAAGAAAAAAATTACAAGCAAATTAGATGGAAATTTGTTGCAAAGAAAAGGTACCTTAAATCTCAAAAAAGCACAACAGAAGGGAACAGTAATGTCACTTTAAGCTCCTTAGCTTACTTAGATTGCAGAGGCTTTGTCCTTGTGGTCTCAGATCCTCTCACTAACACACAAAACAAGGTAAATAGAGAAGACCCTTGCAGCTCCTATTGCAATTCTCTTCCTGGTGTTCCAGTGTAGTGCTAGTTTTTCTGTAATAATGAACACGACACATTGGATTTTGGTACGTGTTATTGGATTAAGCATAATTGTTGATATGAAAGTTGTGTCCCATTATTCCTTTCTTTCGTTGTCATGAACCATAAAACTTTTCATGGGAAAGGGATGTATCAACATTTACTTGTAATATGAAGAGAATCGACACAATTTGTAATTGATGGCCAACATGCATTCATTTGATGCATACAATTGGCAAGTTTGAGTTATTTACCAAACCCATGCCATTTTTAAACAAATTTCGCAAATACGAGTTGTTTTGAACATGATTCTCAAACCCACATTGTTCTTAAAACACTAACTTCAAATTCCTAAGCTCGATTTGGGAAATAAGTTCAAAACAATTCGCATTTGGGAAATCTGTTTCAGAACAACATCGATTTGGTAAAAACCTCAGAAAAGTGTCTCAGTGCACAACTGGATGCTGAAGGGAGTTGACAAACCCATTTGTCTCCAGGCCACCTAGTATATGGTAATCCATAGCAAGTTCAAAAACAAGGTAAAACATTATTTAGATTTGTCACCTATGCATGCATATACATATATATATATATATATAGGGTTAGTTTGGAATATCCTAAAACAGAGGCACATTTGGTCACAATCGAGAATCAGAAAAAGGGGCAATCCGAAATTTTAACCAAACCCATTGACGAAATCATAAAAGCCCTAAAAATTGTTTGCGAAATCAACAGAAAATGAAAAAAAAACCGATTCAAAACCTTATAGAAATCGTTAGAGTCACGGGGATGGGAGACAAGCGACAAAGATATACAAATAGACAGACCCAGATGGACAGAGAGGGAGAGAGATCAGAGAAAAACACCTGTAATCAGTGGTGGGGCTGATTTGCAGTGCTCGTGGTGGCCAGCGCCGGCGGCCAGCGATGGTGATAATCGGCGGTCAGGTTTGGTATCGACTGTTGGTGTGTGAGGTCTATATATGTTGGTGTGTGAGACCAAACAGTTCCAAAATGGGTTTGTGAAATAAATACTGGGCGCGAATATGTAATAAGTTTCCCTCTAAATTTTTTTTTCGAAGATTTAGCGACCAAATCAATGTTTGTCGCCAAAATTCCTTAACAGCGACTAAATATTGGTCGCCAAAAGCATCCTAACTTGGCTACTAATCCAATTTTTCGTCGGCAATGTTTACTATACAACGACTAACTGAGTTTTGGTCGCCAAAAATTCATAAAAAATACGCCAAAAAATTGGCGACAAATATTTTTTGTCGGCAAATGGTAGCAAACAACGACTACAATGAAGTTTGGTCGCCAATAATAATATATGGCGACTAAATTAATTTAGTAGCTAAAAATTTTCCACGAATGCCGACTAAATTATGTTTTTGGTCACCCAATATGGTGCTTTTGGCGACTAAAATTGTTTTGGTAGCCAATTTTAGTCGCCAAATGTGTTTTTTGTTGTAGTGTGATTTGAAAAGAGAAAAATTGTTTGGTTATGAGTTTTGAAAAGAGATTTGAATTGAGTTTTGAATTTTTGAAATGAATTTTTAAATTAGAAAAGTTGTTTGATTCAAAACCTCATAACTCATAACCAAACACACAACTCAAAATTCTATTCAAAACTCATAAGCAAATTCTTATTAATTCAATTCAAAAAAATAATTATTAATAAAAACAATTTTTTATTTAATTTTTTTTTAAAAATTCCTAAAATATTTTTTTATGTAAAATATAAAAAAACATATTATTTTTTGATTAAAAAAAGTCAAAAACAAATTTCCATTGCCCCCCCCAAAAAAAAAAAAAGACAAACCAGACGTTCAGGGGATGACCGGGTAAACCCAATTCGCTCTTTTCAAAATTCAAAAAACTCTCTATTCTCCAAACATGATTTGAAATGAGTTTTGAAATGTGACATTGGAATCAACTTTTGAAAACTTAAACCAAACAAAGCATTGAAAAATGTACTGAAATCATGTTTTCAGAGCTGCTTCAAACACAACCGAGGTTTCAACCAATGCAAAATTTTACTTAAATTAAAAGGATCATTTTTCTTCAGATAAATGTTCAAACTTTCATTAATCTTGCATTTATTTATTTTTAATTGTTTTAGTGTTTATAACAAATTTAATTTTCATTTGTTTTTGTTTTTGTTATTTGATTATTTTTTATTCTTTTTTGCAAGTTTAATCATTCACACTAAAATTATTTAAAAATATTTCCGTTTAGTTTAGTTTTGGAATAATGATTTGAGTTTTGAGTTGTACTTTTAGTTTTGAGTTTTTGAAATGAGTTTTGAAAAAATAAAATTTGTTTAGTTACGAATTTTAAAAGAGTTTTGAGTTTTGAGTTATATTTTGAATTTTTTTGGGTTTATTTTTTTATATATTTAAAAAATTTCTTAATTTTTTTTAGGGTAAATATTTATTTTTTTTAATGTGTGTTATATTTACTACATTTGTGTGCTGTATTTTTTTAAATATTTAAAATATTTAAAATTTTAAAAAATATATTTTTTATTTTAAATTCTTTTGAATATTTATTTATTTATTTATTTTACATATTTAAATTTTTTGAAATTTTAAAAATTTTGGGATCGCCCATATTATTATCAAAATAACCTTTTATGCTGTTATGTTTTTTTAGTACAAATGGATAAGTTTGGTATAAAAAACTGTTAGAAATGAGTGTTTTCAATGGAGTTACCCCCAACTGTGATGAAGTCATTGACTTAATCAAAATCAGGGTTGCTTTTTGGGCTAAGTTATCACCCAAAATGGCACAGTTCTCAGTAAATGATTTCATTTCAATTATAGACAAATCAGAGTGTGCATTGGTGGAAGATTGCAAGGTCATTGAGGATATAGGGACTGAGGTTGAAGTATGTACCTGGTGTATTTTTGCACTGAGTTATTGGGTGTTTCTTTGTTTTGACTCTGTTTTGCCTTGCTCCTTGTCATTTGTTTGGTTTCTCACCAAACTTATTGTGCTAGGATATTATTAGATGTGCATATCAATGTCAACATTGTTACGATAATTATGTTATGTTATGATATTTTTTTCACTTGCCCCTTTTATTAATGTTTTGTTTCTGTATTTGTATATTTATGATTTATTAATAGAGTTTTTTTTTTTTTTTTTGGAAAAAAAAAAAATAGTAATCATCCAATTTCTTGGCTCTCTCAATTTCTCTAATTTTGGAGTGATTCAAAAAGTGGTTGTAAGAGAAATCAATTTCTCTCCATTTCATTTAATTTCTTCTCATTTCTTTCCTCTTCAGTAATCCAAAAACCAAGAGAAATATATTTATTTTCTTTTCTCTCTAAATCACTCAATCCAAATGGACTTTACATACTGAAAATTTAAATTTAAAAATTTGCTTCAAAATATAAATATGCTGTTCAAATTTAATTATACATAAATCTCACAATATACCTTTTAAATATCAACCTTGGTGTTTGTGATTGGTTAAACATGATACGCTATCTGTACCCAAGAATTTTTCGTTAATAAGGCAATATAAACTAGTCATAATAATCAGAAGATTCACAATATAGGTTACTTAGGACATCAAGAATCAAGAATATGTGAGATAAATTGTGAACAGTATAAGAAAATATGTTTGACAATTGTTTACATTAAAAAAAAAAAAATCGAATCAGCTTTAAAATTTTAGAAAATTAAAAAAAAAAACCAAAAAATATATTTTTACGTATTTTAAAAATAAGTTTTCATTTCTTTCCCTGATATTTAGATTAGAGTAGGTTCTAACGAGTGAAAAAATAATATTAAAAAACTCAAAATAATATGAGATTGTCCATTCAAATTATTGGGGCTTGCATTTTTTCTACATCAAAAGATATGATTAATAAAATTCTCAATCATTTAACACCATTTGTTTGAAAAAATAGAACCTTAGTCCTCGGGTATGGTATACTTGCAAATCACTTTTAGACATTAAACATTATGCATGGATGGATATAATTACTAATTTGAGTAGACTTGAGATTCTTTATGCATATGGTCAAGAAAAAAAAAAAAACCATGGTCAAATTGTCATCATGCATATAGTTTTCTTAAATTATTTTTCTATGTTTGAAATTATGTTATCCTGGTTCAAGAAGACTTGGTGACTTTGAACAAAACCAAACACTTGGTCAAAATGTGCCCATCATAACATTATCATAGATATTTTCCCACCTCATGGAAGGTAGTTTTTGATTGAAAAATTGGCATCAAAGACAATTAAATAATGACATTTTTTTGGTCATAAGAAGAATTTCTGTACATAATTTTAAGGTGCCAGAATTGAAACTCTGCTACACAATTTTAGCATTCTTTTATTAACAAAAAAGAATTGAAAAAATTATTCATGAGTTTGAGGCATCTAACATAGTGAATCATGATTTTTTTAAATTTTGTCAATTTAAATATTAATATTTTAATTTGTTTTCAATCTAAACTATTCGTCTATTTTCATTAAGTGAAATTGTTGAAAAAAGAATATTTTAGTCATTAAAAGTACCAGTTTACATTGACTTTAATGATTGAAATATATTTTTTCAACAGTTTTACTTAACGAAAATAATTGGATGGTTTATTGAAAATAAATTAAAAATTAAAAATTTAAATTAATAAAATTAAAAATTCAGAATTTATTTTATTACAAGGCTCAAATTCTATATTTTTTGTTGTTGTTGTTGTTGTTGATAATTTCTCCAAAAGAATTTTATTAACTCGAAATAAGATACTTTGTCAATCATCACCAAGTTGATCTGATTATTTAATCTTTTGAGTTTCATGAGTTGAAACCAAATTAAGAATACTAATTTCTTCTGAAAAGATGCATGTAGTCTATTACAAGACCTTAAAATCAAAATAAAATGGATAAATCATACGTTGGTTTCTATTGTCAGCAAAATTTTACTTTTTTTTTTAATTTGAATAATTTGAATCTTTCACTTTTAATTTTAGGGACATTTACACACAAGTCCTAATTTATAAACTTATATTTCATTAAGTTCTAATTAAGATTTTTTGGACCTTCAAGTCCCATTAAATTTTTAATAGTCAGAATTGCCATTCAAACAATGATTATTCATCATTTATGATTATCTATAAAGGAACATGATGATTTGGTATTTATTTTGATTTTCAAAACTTTAAAATATCGACTTTCAAATTGAAAAAACAAAAAAAAAAATTATGTGTATTTTTTGAATTTTTTTATAAAAAAACTGTTATTTTTTTGTGCAAAATTAAAAATTTTGTGTCTTTAAAGGAGCGTGATGATGGAACATTTATGTGCAAAATTGAAAAAAAAAAAATTTAAAAATGAAAAAACTCAGTTTTAAAACTAGAAAAAATTGCTAATATTCTTAATTTTATTGGATAGTCAAATCAAACCAATAAGTAGAAGAGCAAAAACGTTTCTATTTTTTTTATCAGTTAGTGAAACAATTATTTGAAACATTACTATGCAAAATTGATAATATTCTTAATTTTAAAAATTGGGAAAGATTGATAATATTCTCAGTTTTACTACATAGGACTTATTTTTAAATATGACCTGAACTACCCTAACATTTGTAAAGAAGACTTTTAGCTAATTAACTCTTAATTTTATTACATTATGGTCTCTTTGTCACTCATCATTAAAATTTTGAATAGAAAAAGATTACATGTAAAACTAAAGAGTCCAAAGTGAAATTTAAAAGAACTATAGTGACGACTAATGTAATTTTACATGTAACCTTTTTCCATTTAAAATATTAACGGAACATGATGAAGGAATCATATTACAATAAAATTAAAAGTACAATGTTCAAATTAAAATTATAAGAACTAAAGTTACACTTCGCCTAAATTACATAAACTAATAATATTATTAGGTCCCTTGTGTCGTCAATTCCACGGATAATCACTTTTCAACTGTAAACTTTGTCCTCTGTTTGCTCCTTGATCACTTGAGCGACGAACTAGTCGCTCGAGCGAAGATGTCTTGCTCTCAATACTTCAGGCCCTCAGTAAAACTTCTGAAAGCTTGCATTCTTCGCTCAAGCGTACATTCGGTGGCTCAAGTGAAGTCTCATATGCATGCGCTTACTAGGCTCACCGCTCGAACGACCATTCATTCGCTCGAGCGGTCTGTGTGACCCATACTGCTATAAAAGGGATTTTGTGCTGTCTTTTAGGGTTGCCCCTTCCACATCCAAGTTTGCAGTCTCAAGAACACTTGAGCAATCTGCTAAAGAGCTTTTCCATTGTTTTCCTTGATGTCTTGTTGAGATTGTTCTCTCACACAAATTAATTTGTATACATCAAGGAGCTTGCTACCATTCAACCATTTAGAGTGTTCATCAGTAGATTCTGAAGAGTTGAGCTTGAATGCTTTGAAGGAGTTCAAAGCTACTTATTGTTGTGAATTCAACGTGAGTGTTGTGGAATCAATACCGTGCTATTTAATTCCAAGACGAAGGCATTGGTGAAAGCGGCACAAGGAGTGGAAGACAACCCTAGAGTGAGTTGGGTAATTGTTTGTACTCTTATGTAATTTTATTATCTTTATAGTAAATTATTTAGTGGCCTTTGGCCCGTAGTGTTTTTATTTTATTTTTTAAATCACAATTGGAGTCCAATTGTGATTTTTTTATGTTAAATCTCTCGTGTTGATTTATTAATTGTGAAATTACAATCTAAATCAGTTTCGTAAATGTTAAATAATTTAAATTATTAATTTTATGTATTTAAAATTTATTAAAATTAAATCTATGTTGAATCACGGATGACTTAAAATTTTCAAATATTACTTTACCAAACAGAAGAGTACATGTACAGCTCATTTATGTTGCGGGGTTCGCTTTGTATTTTATTTCATTAAAACAACCATGATGAACACAAAAACTTTACGGATGTCAGATATAGGTGTAGAACTCATAACATGGTACTTAACTTTTATTTTGTGAAAATGTTTTATTTGTCAATTATATATTTGTTGGCTTTTTGGCTTTTGAAGGTTATTATTGTAATTGCGAGCGTACCAGTAAGGATCAATCAGTCCTTACAGAAAATTCATTGCCAACCAATTATCAGACGATTGTGTTTTAGTTCTTTTAGCCTCACTGAAGAGGACTTTTACTGGTGGCTTGAATTAGGAGAATTAAGCAAAATGACAATTAAATGAAGAACAGTTGAAGCATTTTATTAAAATGAAAAACTTACAATGATCCAAACTCAGCTTCGTAGAGGTTTACAGCAACAATCTACTTGAAACTACTCCTATGAACGACGTGCAGTGCAAGAATTTAAAATACAGGAATGTAAAGAATAGGAAATGTAAGACTGGAAATGTAAAAACTGGAAAGGAAAATAATAAGTATAATAAGACTGGTTTTTTGGATCTGAGCCTGCGGGTCTTTTTCTGGGCCTTCTTATACTTCTCAAGAATGACCATCGAACTGTATTTCCAACCGTCGAACTGCTCCTCCATGATCGCTGATCACGTTGCCTTATAATTAGCTCCACTGTGCCATCACTTGCAATTAGGCTTCCCTCCTAAATTTGAATTCAAATGTGAGTAACCGTTGAAGCCACATCACCTTACATTTCTTTATTGATCCACTGCTACTCCGATCTCATAATAACCAATATTATCTGCCACGTGTACAATCAGGATCGAAGACTTGAATAGTCTTCCTGTATTACCCTTATTCTATCACACGTCGAATTGTAATTGGCTTGTACAAAATATGTAACCAACATTACCCCCTGCACTAATATACCCAATACTTGGTGATATTAGTGGATCAAGGTCTTTTATCCACGTCTTAGAACGTGCATGGGCTTTGCATTCTTCCAAAAATGCAACTGTCATTTATCATCTGCATTAAACTTTCCTTCAATCTTTGAACACCTTCACCACCTTAGCTATTCGAACAGACTGATACATTTTTTATGGCCGAATCAATTTTCTCCTTTATTGATCAAGCACATGATGAGTCATTTGATGATGTTGTTCCTTCTTGAAAAAACCTCCATGCATTAATTAGCCACCTTTACCCACCTTTCTATATTCAGGTCATGGATGCCTTTGTAAATTATCAACCTTTGGGCTACGAACACATTGCCCTTAATCCTTTGATTCAGAAACTTACAAACATGGACATGGGAAGTTCTTCTTCTAACTCGCCCTTGGACTACGAACAAACTGCTTTCAATCCTTTGATTTAGAAAGTCGCAAATACGGACATGGGAAGTTCTTCTTCACAACCCTCTGCATGGGGTAAGGCTGCAGCTTCTTCTTCCTCTGGGCCTTCTAACTGGACAAGCTGGTCAAAACTTGAGGTTTGTGATTTAAGGGAGCGAATCAACCTTCACTTTGTCGAGTTTACTGACCCTTTAGAGTTCCCTTCCTATGCGCGAAGCTCGGTGGTCTATCCTTACTTGCCCATCGACCGTCGACGCAGTTTGGAGGAGAATCTGCTTGTAGCATGGTACACATCCTCCATGCCTACAAAGATAGTGCACACTGCCCAACACCCTGAAGAGGCACAAGGGTACAATCCATCGTTATTACCCCAAAAGGCGAAGCTTTGCTTTTCTGACTGGCTCGATTATATTAATGCCCTTGTTCCTTCTTTCCTTACTCCTCTTCCTGAAGTGGAGGCTTCCATACCTTCTCCTCCGCCAACTCCTTGCTGGACAGAGAGACTGAGGCTTGCTCTCTTTGCGATAAGGTCTTTCCTCTTTACAAGCCTCCACCTTCTCCTACTCCAGCTGAGCGGAAGCAAGCCCAACTTCCGTTTGCGGCCTTCTCTTACTTGCCTTTCAATGTTCTTGAGGACGATATCCCTCTCAAGAACCTTCGATGGGCTTGTGACATTTTGACTCGGGGTCACGTCCTCAACCCTCTTTCCCAAGTAGAGCTTCACATGCTTTTGGACCAACTTCCATTACTCCTCCACTGGCATCGGACCTCTGTGGCCACTGTTCAATCTTTGGACCAACTCTTATCCCTTCGAGTTCACACTCAGTACGAAGCAGAGAACTTCATTGAAGAATTCGAAAGCTTTAACAATAAAGATTCTGCGTAGTGGGATGACTTGGATATAGATGAGTTGGAACAAGGATTGAGAGAAACATCATTCGAAATAAAGGCTGAAGAGCTCTTTATGAAGTGAGAGCACATCAGCTTATGTAGCCAATCCTAGAAGAAATAGAGGATAGAATAAAGAAAGAACAGAAATTCATTGATCATAGTTGGACCAAATTTCATGATCTTGTTTTTTATTCTATTCCCTACTTTTATGAGCTTGAATTTGTACCCAAAGAGGGCCATTCAATGTAATTGCTTTTGCTTTAATACAACTAAGACTTTTCTTTGTTCGGCATTGTTTCATCTTGTCTCCATTTGTCTTTAAAAGCAAATTTAAGGCTTCGAACTGGACAATCTTATCCTTCGAATTCGGACTTAATCGTTTTAAATGAAACACTAAAAAAAACCAACATGAACTTTTCCAATTTATGGAATAAAGTTGACAGTTTTGCTGATTTTCATTTAAAATCAGTGCTTCGAATTTTTAACAATCTTACCCCTTAAAGCTTGTTTTAATCATAACCAACATATGGTCGTGGTTAGTATAATCAATCAATTTTAAATTGACCTTCTTTCCTTCAAACAACAGTCCATACTTTCAAAAATATGGAAACTCCTTTTGCGGGCTGCACACTTTTAGTTCGAAAAGACAATCTCTTTCTGTATATATATATATATATATAAACCAACTAATGGTTTTGATGCTTCGAACACCAATTCCCATCCTAAGGGGTCTCAAGTTTTGCTTCGAAGGACATTACTCTCATTTAAGAAACCTAAAATAGGTCTTTAATCCCTTTGAAGTAAACAAATACTTGAGCATTTTTACATCCTTAGGTATGGAATGTGCTTCGAAGTCGGCTTCTCCGTTTTGAAGCCGTTGTTATTTGACTTTTGGTGCCAAAATTTGGTTTCGAAGCCAAATATTTTACTTTGAAGCTGGCATCAACATCTGGGATGTGTTTTTCCCTCCAAAAGTATCAATATTGAAGGAAACTCTTCGTATCTGTACTTTTAGTACTTCACGAATCACCCGATACATTTTCCAGACACAAAGGTTTTTAAAACCCTTTTATTTCGTGTTTTGAAATCACTCGCTTGCTTAACACACAAACCCTTTATCTCTACTGATTCTATACTCCCTTTCCCAACTTCGTCCTCTGAGAAAACTTTCAATTAATGGCTTCTTCTTCATTGAAAGTACCAGTTGTAGAGCGCGCGAGCCCGTCTGTAACCCTGAAAAGGATCATTGAGGTAGAATGTGAAAAGTACAAGGCCGGTGAGAAAAGTGCCATCGATGGACGCATCTTCATCCCTCGACGTCATGAGCAACAGGACTATGTGCTTGGGCCCATCTTCAAGGAGATTCTTATTGAGCTTCCAATGTTATATCCACATCTAGAAGACCACAGTCTCCTTTATGAAGGTGGTCTTGACTGGGGAACCTGGAGGATGAACCGTCCCCACCGATGCTGGCCCACGGTGAGACCGGAGTGGCAAGAATAGTATGATCGGGTTGTCCCTGCTAGGACTTTGGACCTTCAAGAGCTCTGCCTTCTCGATGCCCTTCGACTATCCAAGTTTACTATCTCAGAAGACCCTTTCCTAATTCCTGCCGCCTTTTGCTTCTGGAATTCTGCTTTTAATTTTTTCCAATTCAGATGTGGGATGATGGCCCCTATTGTTCTTGATATTTGCCATCTATTAGGATTGTCTCCCATTGGTACCTCCATTGGACTAGATTATCCTGACTTACCAGTCCCTTTTTCCCTTCCCTCCCTTAACTCGTCCTATAGTGACTTTGTCAAGGCTGAGAGTAGAAATGAGGGCCCTGTAACTGATAAAGGAATTCTTTTCTTTCATACTATATTGGCTTTGTAAATTCCTTTTTTGCACTTCTTCTCAAAGAATCATGCCTGAATTTGCCCCTCTTGCTAAAGCTCTTGTCCACAGAAAAAGGTGGCCTTAGCTCCATATGTTCTAGGTCATGTTTATAGAGCTAGTTCTCTTTTTTGTGAGAAACCCTTGGATGCCAATCACGGAGGTCCATTTTGGATACTTCAGCTTTAGCTTTTTGCTTATTTTGCTGAGCTACAATCTAAGTGCCTTAAATTTTTTGAGCCAAACCCTCTTACTCATGGCATGAGGCTAGCCAATGCTTCACTTTATCCTTCTACTTTTGCTTTTTATTTCTCTTTCTTCCACCAACTTCCAGCTTCCCTTCCTTCTTACAGCTTTCGTCCCTTCGAACCCATTACTATTGGCCCATCTTGGTTAAAGAATTTTCTAAGTGATAGGTTTTGTGCTTCACCTCCTCACAAAGATATATGGGCTTTTATTCTGATCCCCAGAGAGTTATTCATTGGGACCCCCAGAGCCTATAAATGCATTCCTGAGCCCTATTGTCCTGCTCAATTTGCTAGACAATTTAGCTTCTCACAAGGGGTCCCAATACCTCTCTGCAGTAACACCAATCTAAGTCTTACTAGCAGGGATTTAAAGGTTTGAAGGTCCAGACTAGAAAAGGAAACTTCTAAGCTTATACAGGATTTGATCGATTTTGAGTATATCCCTTTCATTCCTCAAGGTAACCTATTGAAGAGGTACCAAAACTGGTGGGTGACCAACATGGAAGTATACTTGGCCATTGCTCCTCAAGACTTATTAATGGTGCTGGATGTGCCTCAATGCAAGCCTAAAGGAGCTGGAGTTGCCACTTCTTCCACTGTTCTTACCACTTCAGTTCCTGTGCCTGCCACCACACAGTCTACTTCTGCTGCTTCCACTCTTCCTAGAGTTACTCAGGCTGCTTCTAAGAAAGGTATATACCCTTGTTTTTTTTTTCTCATTTTTGTCTTTTTTTTTATAATGCTTCTTAGCCATATCTTTAGTTCTTCTTTTGTGAAGGTGGTGCGGGTGGTTTACAGGGAGATTCTCCTCAGAAGACCCAAGCTTTACATCTCCTCAGGAACAAACAGTAAAAGAAGAAAAGGAAACTCTTGCCTGATCTTGAAAAGGAAGCACCTGAAGTTCAATCAATAGAAGAAGAAGAAGAAGAAGAAGAAGATTAAGAGCAAGAGACACTCTTATAAAGAAGAAAGAGAGCAACTGTCTCTTCTTCTGGTTTGGCTCAAGATCCTACTCATGAGACGACTGCCAGAGTAGTAGCAGAGGAACTCACTTTTGAGGAATCTGAATCCCAGATTGAAGAGAGAGAAATTGAGAAGGAGCAGGCAATACCAATACAGAGAAAAAAGAGAAGGAAGATGACTGTTACCCCTTTTAATTTGGTCGAAGACCCTATTCATGAGGCAGCTGCCAAGGCAGTAGAGCAGGAACATTCTAAGGCCATAATTATTTTTAAGAGAACGGAGAAGAGACGACAACAGCATTTCTTAAGAGATGAAGCTGCTACTGCTGATGCAATCCAAAGGGAAACTGCAAGAAGGCAACGTATTGCTGAGCACTATTCCCTTTATAGCTCTCCTATTGTTGCTATCACTTCTGAAACAAGTAACTTCTTCCAAGCCTCTACTGTTTTTCCTTGTCAAACTTTTGGTATTGAGACTTGACATTACTTTGTACTTCTTCTTTTGCAGCAACAACTACAGAGCCTGTTCTTCCAATAAGGACTCCCTCAGTTTCAGTTGAAGCTGATCAATTGTAAAATGTGAGATCCATTTAGATAATACTCCCACTTCCTAGGTCTACATTCTCCGTACTCGCCTTGAGGCCAAGTATTCCTACATTTCTTTCTTTTGGTTTGAATCCATGCCTCCATTACTTGTCTTTTGATCTATCTCATTTTAATTCTCTTTCAAGCCTTGCTTTTCGTTCTCCTCCTAAGGAAATTCCAACTATTACCCTCTCTTTGATGGTAGTTGATTCCCCTATAGAGGGTGTTGGCAGTTCTCCAACTCGTAGTTTATTACCTCTACCTAGTTCCAGCCCTTCTTCCCTCGACTTGTTGGTAGCTAGAACTATAGAGACTGCTGAAGATGTCCCACACATTTTTCCTATTCCTATGCAGTCCTTCGTGCCCTCCATCAAAGCTCTTTCTGCACCTTTCATGTCCACGGACGAGGTAGACATTTTCGAAGCAAGACTAGCCAGTCTCTTCGACATGCCTTCTTCCTCTCCGATGGCTAGTGATGAGACTGAGTCGTTAGTTTTGGCTGATTCCCTACTAGAAATTTTTGAGAGCACTCCCTCCAGTAGTAAGCCCTTTTCACCTCTGATGGACTTGGACAGTTGTCTGGAACTATTGACATCCTTTTCGAGGATTCCTTTCGAGGCCTAAGAGAGACCTATAATGAGAAATGGCTTCCTTCAATGCTGCAAAATTGTTAAGCAATCCGGCAGGAATGTCTCAAGTCATTTGTCTCAGGCAGCAGCCACTATTGACTTTTACATCAACATTTGCCATGCTACCAAGGTTGCAGAGGAGAAATTGGTTAGAGATCAAAGCTTTGTTTCCAAAGTACATACTGAAGTATCAGAGCTAAAGGAACAACATTCCTCTGTCTCCCAGTTTCGAACTCAACTACTAGAGAAGAAAGCTCAACTTGAGGAGGAGCTATCTACAGTCAATCAGGCCTTAGTCCGAACTGACACCAAGTTGCTGATTACCAATCAAGGACTGGCCGATCGAAAGCAAGAAATGGCCACAACCATCCAGTTATTTTCATCATTCAAGAATAGAACATCTGTTGTAAAAGAACAATTGAGGCATTGTACTGATTTCTGGGCCAATTTATGGCAAAATGTATTCAACTCTCTATGAAAAACGAATTCTTATTTATCATTTGACTATTCTTATATTCTTTTATTTAGCATTTATTTTGTTCTTTATGTTTCCCAAATGGTTAGAAAATAAGGTTTCAAATATCTGCCATTAATCCTTTTGGGATGTACATAACCATTTAAATTTCTCAAATGCTATGCTCCAAAAGGCAGGACTCGATGAACTTGATATGGTCCTTCCCAGTTAGGTGACCATTTACCAAACTTATGGCTCTTGATCCCTATTGGGAGTATTGTTTTCCATATCAAATCACCTTCATCAAAGCCAATGTGTTTGACTTTTTTTATTATAGTGTTTGGCTGCTTTCTTCTTTTGAAAAAGAATGCTATTTAATGCCAGAATTCTAGCTTCATCTATGCTTTCTAATTCTAAGCACATACTCTGATGGTATTGCTCAAGATCTAACTGGTCTTGGCATCTTACCTTCAAGGACTTAACATTAATTTCCACAGGTAACACTGCATCATGCCCATATACTAAGGCATAATGAGTGACTCCTGTGCTTGAGCTTGGGGAAGTTCTATAAGCCCACAATACATCCAACAATAAGTTATGCTAATCTCTAGGATTGTCTTCTACAACCTTTTCTATTCCTTTTTTCAAGGATTTATTAGATGATTCAGCTTGACCATTGGCTTGTGCATAATAGGGGGTGGAATTAACAAGGCTAATTCCAAACTCTGCTACAAAAGACTTCACCATTTTCCCATCAAATACTGTCCCATTATCAACAATTATAGTCTGTGGGATACCAAATCTATAGATTAAATCCTTAATAAATCCAATGACCTCAGTTTGGTCTACAGCTTTGTATGGCTTAGCTTCGACCCACTTAGTGAAGTAATCAGTAGCCACTAAAATGAAACAATGATGCTTCGAAGAAGGTGGGTGTATTTTTCCCATCATATCCATGGCCCATCCTCTAAATGGCCAAGGCTTCACTATTGCATGCAAGTCAGTTATAGGCACATGCCTTATTGTGCCATGCTTTTGACATGCCTGACAACCTCTTGCATATTCTATACAGTCTTTAAGGATAGTTGGCCAATAGTAGGAATGCCTTCGAAGCAACCATCTCATCTTCACACCAGGCTGATGAGCACCACAGATGCCTTCATGAACCTCAGCCATAGCTGTCAATGCTTCTTTTGGGCCTAAACATTCCAGCAATAGACCATCTCCCTCCTTTTTGTAGAGAGCATTACCATATATCATGTATTGCATAGATTACAATTTAATTTTTCTACTGGCCTTTGAAGATGGGCCAGCTAGATACTGCATTATTGGATGCCTCCAATCTTGTTTTTGTAAGTCATTATGATTGACTTCCAAGACCACATTCCTTTTATTTAAGGGTGGTATTAATTTCTGAAATGTTGTTTGTCTTATGTCCCTTTGAACATTATCTCTTCTCTTGAAATTCGAAACCTTTTGAGCCACATCATTAGCTCTATTATTCAAGAATCTTGGGACACGAGTTACATTTGCTATTTGAAATTAAGAAAGCAAATGTAATGCAACAACATAGTATGGCAACATGCTTATACTTTGATATTTGAAAATCCCTTTCACTTGGTTAACCACCAATTGAGAATCTCCAAATATGTCAACTGCATGAACTTGCAACCCAATAAGAATTTCCTGTCCCATTATTAAGGCTTCATATTCAGCTTGATTATTAGAACAAGTAGTTTCATCCACCCTGAAACCATGTGTGGTTTCTACTCTTTGTAGTGACTTAATCACTATACCAATTCCAATTAGGCCATTGGTTTTTGATCCATCGAACCACATTTGCCATGGCTCAACACTAGCCATACAAAGTTCCATTATTTCTTGGATTTTTGTTTGAGATGGATGGTCTGCCAAAAAATTAGCTAAAACTTGTCCTTTTACTGCCTTTTGGGGAACATATTCTAAATGAAATTCTGATAAAGCTAGTATCCATTTGCCAATTCTTCCCCTCAACATAGGTCTAGATAACATATACTTAACCAAATCTATGGTTACAATTACCAAGACAGTTGTAGGTAAAAGATAGTATCTTAATTTCATTGTAGCAAAATACAATGCAAGGCATAGCTTTTCTATAGCTGAGTATTTACATTCACAAGAATTTAAAAACCTACTAAGGTAATAAATAGCTTGCTCCTTGCTTTCTTCATTGTCTTGGGCTAAGAAAGCTCCCAATGAATCCTCTGCTGCAGCTATGTATAACTTCAAGGGCTTCTCACTCTTTGGTGGCATCAGCACTGGAGGGTTGGCCAAGTAGGCTTTGATTCCTTCGA
The DNA here is from genome assembly GCF_004153795.1 of Camellia sinensis. Lineage (NCBI taxonomy): Eukaryota > Viridiplantae > Streptophyta > Magnoliopsida > Ericales > Theaceae > Camellia > Camellia sinensis. The sequence goes on from NW_021025123.1 coordinate 1,527,567, forward strand.
AAACAATTTGATGCTCTGCTGTCCACACAAATTCTTCTCCATCTTTTAGCCTTAACAAAGAAGAAAAAACTTTAGTTTTCCCTGCAGTATTAGAAATGAATCTTCGAAGAAAATTAACCTGTCCAAGGAACTTTTGTAATTCTTTCTTACTTGATGGAGGTCTGGCTTCAATGATGGCTTTGGCTTTATTCTGGTTAATCTGTATTCCTTTCTTGTGTACTACATAGCCCAAGAAGTTTCCAGATGATACGCCAAAAGCACACTTAAGAGGGTTAAGTTTCAACTTGAATTTTCTCATTCTTTCAAAAGCTGCTTCTAAGTGAAACAGATGTTCCTCCATGGATTGTGATTTTCCTACAATGTCATCAATCTAACACTCTAAATACCCTCCAATGAGGTCATGAAAGATAGTGTTCATAGCCCCCTGATATGTAGCCCCAGCGTTCTTCAGGCCAAATGGCATTTTAACCCATTCGAATGTGCCAATATTCCCAGGACATCTGAATACTGTCTTGTGAACATCTTCTTCTGCAATGCAGATTTGGTTATAACTATAGTGCTCATCCATTATTGATAAAATTTGATGCCCTACTGAACTGTCTACCAACAAATCCACTAAAGGCATAGGATACTCATATTTGGGAGTTGCTAGATTTAAGTTTCTGAAATCAATGCATACCCTCATTTTACCATTTTTCTTAACTACAAGTACAATATTGGATAGCCATTCAATATACCTGGCTGTCCTAATAAAGCCTGCCTTGAGTAGTCTAAGAATTTTCTCCTTAACTTTCTGAATCACTTCTGGACTTATTCTTCTTGGTTTTTGCTTGTATGACTTGGAATTAGGTCTCATAAGGAGCCTATGTTCTACTAATGACTTATCCAATCCTGGTAGTTCATTATAAGACCATGAAAAACAATCTTTAAATTTCTTAAGAACAACCAACAACTGGCTCCTGTCAAGAGCATTCAACCAGGGACTTATGTAGATGGGCTGTTGTATAGAACCTTCCCCTAAATTTATTTTTTCTAAGGGGTCTTGTATCTGAGAACTTATTGAAGCTCCTTCTTCGATTCCTTCTGAATTCGAAGCAATCTCCATGTTTTGTTCTACTCCCAGGTTCTTGATTCAACATCTTTACCCTCCTCCTCATAGACAAAGTCTGTCCATAAGGCTTCTTCTTTCTGTATCTCCTGGACTTTTGTTTCAATGTCTAATGCACAGAATTTATCAAGGGCCAAAACTCTGGTCTGTTGCTGCTCCTACTTGTAGCAAATATTATCATGGCTTCTTTCTCTTACTCTTGCACTTTCTGGGCTATTGATTTTACATCCAATATTGAGAACTTAATTAGAGCCAAAGACTTGGCTTCTTGGGCTTCATTTCTTTGCCTACAACCAGGCCTCATTGTCATCCTTAACGACAACCTCATCATCAGTACTCTCCTGGACTAAGTGCTTCAGGTGTGTCACTTCCTCATCAGCCGTCACTTCGGCTGAGCCATCAGGTTTTCTCAGTATACTGAGTGGTGTCACTCCCTTAATATACAATTTAGCCTCCGCGAAGTTTGCATAGGCTATGAAGGGTTGAGGATCTGCATCAATTTCCTCTGTCTCTCCATTGCCCAAGGCCATCATTATTTTCTGATGCAAAGAGGAAGGCACACATTTGTTAGTGTGAATCCAATCTTTACCAAGTAAAGCATTGTACTTAGCATTGCTGTCGATAACGAAGAATGCCGTTATGCAGTCCCTGGTTCTCACATTCAGGTTGATGGGCAGAATTCCTTGAGCCATCTATTTGTCTCCAGCGAAGCCAGCAATGGTTGTGCTGGTTGGGATTAACCTGGAGTTCCTTTTCCCTAGTTTCTTCAAGAAAGATTTCGGTAGTAAGTTCACTGCTGCCCCATTATCCACCAAGACTCGGTTCAATTGTATCCCATCGAAGAAGGCCTTAATATATAAAGGCTTGACATGCTGTGTCATAGAATTCAAGGGATACTCAAAAGGATATGAGAGGTTGATACTCACCTCTTCTTCACTCTCGTATTCAGTTTCCATTGGGGTAGCCATTCCGGATTCATCTTGCACCATACTCACTTGTGAGTCTTCACTAGAGACTGGAATTGGGTCTATTTCTTGACTCCCTTGGTTCTCATCTCTAGCTTGGAATTCATGTGGTAGTATGTGTACCATATTTACTGATACTAGGGGAAACGAGCCAAATTGGATTGCTGGCTGTGCCTGTTTCTCCTCTTGGCCACCTTGTTCAGTTACTTTAAAAGCATCTTCTATGCTGCATTCTGGCACTTCACCCTTCGAATGGTCTTTTTTGACTGGTTTTTCAACCAAAAACGTCTGTTCAGCCATGAAGGCTTCGAACATTTCTTCCTCAACCACTTCTTTCTTTTGGCCTAGGCCAAGTTCTTCCTCTGTCTCGCTATCACTTTCCATCAAAGCCTTCTCCAATCCTGCTAGACTGGCCTTCTCTCTGGCTTTTAGTTCAGAGTGAACTTGGGCCAATTGTTCTCTGTTACAACCCATTTTGTCTTATAGAGTTGTTTTTGGAGTATGGTCTAACTTTGGATTCTTCTTTCCTTCTGTTTGGACCAATGACGAGCTTTCTCCACTTTCTTTCAGGTCTTTCTGGTACTGAGTGTACCTACGCTGAATCTTCCTCCTTTGTGATCTAGTAATTACGGGGACCATATCTGGTTCCTTCGTTTTTGGGTGTTTAAGCAATACCCAATTGTTTGGAGCTACCAAAGGAGGCGTGACCATCCTACCTTGGTTTTCAACAACATCTCTTTGGGTAGACACTTCCCTAGGTTTGTTCTGCATCACAAAGCAATCTAGAACTCTAGGTACCCACGAACTTACTGACTCAACTGTTGAACTGTTTCTTTCCTCCTTCGAAACCATCTTCGAAATTAACTGTGAAGGCCACTGCTTGGCCCTGACTTCATGTTTTGGGCCTAACTCAGGCCTTTGATGAAGGTAGCCATTTTCTGTCCTGCGTGAAGCTGGTCTAGGGGGCCAATTTCTGGCTTTGATTCTATAACCTGAGCTTATTTCAATCATTCTTTCAGGATGATTGCCTTCCACTCTGTAATAGTTGGCAGGTCTGGACTCATGCATAGGCCTCTTACCCTTGAATTGCACTCTAGTAACTGCTGATTCAGCCATGAATGGCTGCTGCCTGGGAGCAGTCGGATATGGCCTTTTGTTATAAGCGCTGATTGGTTTAGGACATCTCTGCACATCCCTGTAGTATTGCTTCCCATCAATCGGGAGCCCCTTCAGCCACTTATAGCTCAACCTACACCTTGGACACATTCTTTGGATAACTGCTGCCTCTAAGGAATCATCATCCAGTGCTTCTGTATCAGAGTCTTTTCCCTGACTTGTAGAGCCTTGTCCAATAATTGGCAAACTTCTAGTGTCTTTCTTAATAGTAGCCTGGCTAGCAACATGCATTTGCACATTGACCTCTTCCAATTACTGCAGACATAAATTCTGGAAGTTTGGTACAACAACATTAGCTGTACTTTCTCCAACTTCTGGAAATGGATTACTGTCAATCTCCATGACCTTTTCTGCTTTAGCTGGGAATTTTAGACTTCCTATCCGAATTTGTTCCTGGATCCTATCTCGAAAAATAATACAGTTTTTAGTTGAGTGAGACTCTAAGCCATTTTGAGCCAATCTCACGAATTCTGGCTCTGGCAGGATAACTCTACACTTGTTTCGTGCTCTTTTAAATCTGGCAATAAACTGAGTAGCCTTTTCATTAGGCCTTTGATTCAATCTTGCCAAGTCTGCCATGGAAACCTTTGGCTCTGATTAGAAGAATTGGGTATGAAATGCCTCTTCTATTTGTTGTCACGTTTGGATAGAGCCAGGTGTAAGGTTAATATATCATACAAATGCTCCCCCAGTTAGAGAATTTAGGAATAATCTTAATTTCATATAATCATTATTAGTAAATTCACCGCATTGAGCAGCAAACTTAGCAATATGCTCCACTGTTGACTGGTTTCCATTTCCATAAAAAAGGGCAAAATCTGATACCCTGAAACCTCTTGGGTATTCATGTACCCTGTCTACCCATTCTGGGTACGGTTTCCTGTATATAGGAGTTTGGACCTCTCGAGCCATCGGTCCACACATCTCTCTAACAATATCAGCAATTTGGTCCTTAGGGACCATATTATGTGCCTGTTGAACCACTACTGGAGGAACAAACATAGGGTTTGGTGGACAACCTTGTGCCTAGGGTGCTCTTGATCCATAGGGTGGTATATTTGGGACTAGTTGTCCCTGTGGTGCCGGTTGCTGTTAGGGGAGTGGGTAACCCCTTTGAGCCTGTCCTACGAAAGGACCTACAAAAAGTGCTAGAACAGGTGTTGTGTCTCTTCCATTTGTAGGAAAACCTTCCAACCCCTCGGGCATAAATTCGAATAAAGGATTAGTAAATTCCCTTGTGCCAGGTATGGCTTCGAACATGGGGTTTGAGACCATTCTTATGCCATTTTCTTGTACTAGGCCCAATCCACCAACTTGCATGGCTTCACTGCTAAGTACTGATGCATTTTGACCTGCCATAGGCCTCGAAATAGGTTCATACCAAGACTGGGGTGATGGTCTTTCATAGTTTTGATTACTAGTTTGACCACTAAAATGTCCATTAATTTGCATAGGCTGTTTATCTTTAGCCAATCTTTGCTGAGGGACATTTGAAATTTCCTCCATGTGTCTTGTGTTTGTTGGTTGGTGGGTATTCATTCGACCCAAAAAGGAAGTTGTCCATCTTTCCATTGTGCTCATTAACTGCTGTCACATAGCATCTACTAGGCTACCCCATGGATTCATTGGCTGAGTAGATGGAACAGTGGATGGTCCAATTCCTTGGCCTCATCCAATATTTTGAACATGTGGTAGTTGTTCCAAAGTGCTGGTCTGTTCGACCATAGGTTCTGATGAACTAGGTGCTTCCATAGGATGTGTTATCACATTATCCTCTGGATTGGGCACTTCTAACTCTCCTTCCACGCATTCTTCCAAGCGTTCATTTTCTCCTTGTCTCCTACGTCTAGCCATTTCAAATGTCCCATCGGGCGTGCCAAAAATATATGTCGGCTTTTTGGCTTTCAAAGGTTATTATTGTAATTGCGAGCGTGCCAGCAAGGATCAATCAGTCCTTACAGAAAATTAATTGCCAACCAATTATCAGACGATTATGTTTTAGTTCTTTCAGCCTCAATGAAGAGGACTTTTACCGGTGGCTTGATTTAGGAGAATTAAGCAAAATGACAATTAAATGAAGACTTCAGCCGAAGTAAGTGCATGACTAAGGAGTGGTTGGCTGGAATAAACCAACTCTTGTTACTCTTCAGCCGAAGTAAGTGCATGACTAAGGAGTGGTTGGCTGGAATAAACCAACTCTTGTTACTCTTCAGCCGAAGTAAGTGCATGACTAAGGAGTGGTTGGCTGGAATAAACCAACTCTTGTTACTCTTCAGCCGAAGTAAGTGCATGACTAAGGAGTGGTTGGCTGGAATAAACCAACTCTTGTTACTCTTCAGCCGAAGTAAGTGCATGACTAAGGAGTGGTTGGCTGGAATAAACCAACTCTTGTTACTCTTCAGCCGAAGTAAGTGCATGACTAAGGAGTGGTTGGCTGGAATAAACCAACTCTTGTTACTCTTCAGCCGAAGTAAGTGCATGACTAAGGAGTGGTTGGCTGGAATAAACCAACTCTTGTTACTCTTCAGCCGAAGTAAGTGCATGACTAAGGAGTGGTTGGCTGGAATAAACCAACTCTTGTTACTCTTCAGCCGAAGTAAGTGCATGACTAAGGAGTGGTTGGCTGGAATAAACCAACTCTTGTTACTCTTCAGCCGAAGTAAGTGCATGACTAAGGAGTGGTTGGCTGGAATAAACCAACTCTTGTTACTCTTCAGCCGAAGTAAGTGCATGACTAAGGAGTGGTTGGCTGGAATAAACCAACTCTTGTTACTCTTCAGCCGAAGTAAGTGCATGACTAAGGAGTGGTTGGCTGGAATAAACCAACTCTTGTTACTCTTCAGCCGAAGTAAGTGCATGACTAAGGAGTGGTTGGCTGGAATAAACCAACTCTTGTTACTCTTCAGCCGAAGTAAGTGCATGACTAAGGAGTGGTTGGCTGGAATAAACCAACTCTTGTTACTCTTCAGCCGAAGTAAGTGCATGACTAAGGAGTGGTTGGCTGGAATAAACCAACTCTTGTTACTCTTCAGCCGAAGTAAGTGCATGACTAAGGAGTGGTTGGCTGGAATAAACCAACTCTTGTTACTCTTCAGCCGAAGTAAGTGCATGACTAAGGAGTGGTTGGCTGGAATAAACCAACTCTTGTTACTCTTCAGCCGAAGTAAGTGCATGACTAAGGAGTGGTTGGCTGGAATAAACCAACTCTTGTTACTCTTCAGCCGAAGTAAGTGCATGACTAAGGAGTGGTTGGCTGGAATAAACCAACTCTTGTTACTCTTCAGCCGAAGTAAGTGCATGACTAAGGAGTGGTTGGCTGGAATAAACCAACTCTTGTTACTCTTCAGCCGAAGTAAGTGCATGACTAAGGAGTGGTTGGCTGGAATAAACCAACTCTTGTTACTCTTCAGCCGAAGTAAGTGCATGACTAAGGAGTGGTTGGCTGGAATAAACCAACTCTTGTTACTCTTCAGCCGAAGTAAGTGCATGACTAAGGAGTGGTTGGCTGGAATAAACCAACTCTTGTTACTCTTCAGCCGAAGTAAGTGCATGACTAAGGAGTGGTTGGCTGGAATAAACCAACTCTTGTTACTCTTCAGCCGAAGTAAGTGCATGACTAAGGAGTGGTTGGCTGGAATAAACCAACTCTTGTTACTCTTCAGCCGAAGTAAGTGCATGACTAAGGAGTGGTTGGCTGGAATAAACCAACTCTTGTTACTCTTCAGCCGAAGTAAGTGCATGACTAAGGAGTGGTTGGCTGGAATAAACCAACTCTTGTTACTCTTCAGCCGAAGTAAGTGCATGACTAAGGAGTGGTTGGCTGGAATAAACCAACTCTTGTTACTCTTCAGCCGAAGTAAGTGCATGACTAAGGAGTGGTTGGCTGGAATAAACCAACTCTTGTTACTCTTCAGTTGAAGTAAGTGTATGGCTGAAGAGTGGTTGGCTGGAATGAACCAACTCTTATTACTCTTCAGCCAGCATAGAAGACCCCGAAGCAGAAGAAGTACGTTGCACAGAATTAGGCCCTTCTTGGATGGATCCCATCATCCTGTTCCTAAAAGACGGCATCCTACCAGAAGAGAAAAAAGAAGCCAACAGAATAAGGGCAAAGTCGCAGCGATTTTGGCTATCTCCATCTTTGGCATTATACAAGAAGTCATTCTCTGGGCCTTACCTCAAGTGCGTTCATCCCAGCAAAGTAGAAGCATTCCTGTTCGAAATACACGAAGGGGTGTGTGGAAGTCATCAAGGGGGAAGGTCGCTCGCTTACAGGGCTATTTCGCAAGGATATTGGCGGCCATATATGCAAGCAGACTCAGAGAAATATGTGAAGAGGTGTGAGAAATGCCAAAAATTCGCACACCAAATACATCAACCAGCAAGAGAACTCCTACCATTAACTAGCCCATGGCCTTTCGCAATGTGGGGCTTGGACATAGTAGGACTACTTCCAACAGCACCTGGCAACAGGAAGTTCTTTCTCGCAGCAACAGACTACTTCACAAAGTGGGTGGAAGCAGAAGTAGTGGCACAGAGAGAGAAAAAGATGAATAGTATAGGTGAATGATTCAAGGACAAAGGATTTGTTGTGTGCAAAGAGAGAGGAAGGGCGGGAACTGTTCAAATTTCTCAGAGTACGAGGGCGGCGTGACAGCTGCTCCCAACCAATTGGAGCCTGCCACGTGTCACTGAAAAAGGAAGCGATTCAGTTTCTGTGATTGAAGCGACGTTCTGACCGGATAAGGATAGTTTGGCTTAGTGCTAGCTCGGCTTTACAGGCTTAGAGTATTAGCTCGGCTGGAAAGGCTAAAACTTTAGACCGGTTTATAAGACAGGTAATCGCTATCAAGCTACGCAGATGGAATTAAGAGGCAATTGAGAGGATAATTTATATGAAAATTGGGCCGAGCTAGGGCAATGGGCCGTTATGAGCCACAGTGTAAAGGGCCACATAAGTCACTCCGATCGTATGGATATTCCGAAGTTAGTCCGGTCCTAAGACTTCGAAGCTAGTCCGGTCCGACGTAAAAACGAAGTAAGATCGGTCTAACAGTACCTTTGCGTTAGACCGGTCGTGGAGTTATACCGGTCACGACTTGTTAGTTCGGCCTAACCACGCCGTGTGTTGCGCATGAGAAGCCGACGTACGAGAAGTAAAAGGAAGAACCAAACTAAGAATAGTTCAGCTTACTCTGTGGCTCGGCATAGCCAGTATTATTTCAGTCATGTTGTAGTTCGGCCATGGTAAAAATCATCTCACTTGGTTTAAGCAGTGAGGGGGGTGTTGAAGGATAAGCATTATCTTTCAAGAGTACGAATCCTAGGAGGACTCTGCATGGAGGAGTAAGAGTCCTACTAGGATTGTGCCACACGAAACCTATAAAAGCTCACAAATATCACCTTTGGAGAGGTAACACACATCTTTGCTTTCTGAATACACAGAGCTTTTGTCTATTTGTCAAGCATACTGACTTAGGCATCGGAGAGGTTTCTGGCACACACCCGTCGGCTAGCTCACGTTTGTGTTTTCAGGTGATAAAGTGACGACGTACGGAGGAGAGTAGACTTGGTCAACAGGATTATACGAGAAGATTTATTTCTTTCCCGTACAGAATCGTTGCTAAAAAAGATTTTTTGTGATGATTTTTTAAATCCGTCTAAAAAAACTAACAATTAGTGACGTATTCTAAGTCTGTCATTAAAATCTAACAATTAACGACATTTTTCTGTGACAATTTTAAAACTGTTGCTAAAAACTAACAATTAGTAATTTTTTATTTTTATTTTTTATAAAACCGTCTCTAATTATTACAAGACCTTTTGAACAATAAGTCTACCTATTGAGACTTACACATAACTCCCCATTTTTTGAAGTGGAAATAAAGCCATAATAATTTTCAATATATATATATATATATATAAAGATAAACACTAATAAAAGATATAAGAAAAAGTTTTAAAAAAAAGATTTCCATAAAAAAAAGATATTAAAAGCACAAAAAAAATATCTGTCTAAAGAAAGGCGAACCTCATTCACAACGCACAAGATTTCCCGTCTAAAAAAATATCTGTTCTCATATCGTATGCTCTCATATTCACATGACTTCATCATAATTTTCAATTTAAAAAAAATTAAATCGTAAATTATGAAATATATATTTTTTGAAACACCATAATATCTTAGCCCAACATTATCTGACTTTGCATTGTCTGTTAAGCGGCACTTACGCGCCGGTCATGTTGATCAAACTTATTTACTTATAAGTCTTTTTTTTTTGTTTCCATCTATCAATATTCTCAAAATGCCCTCTTTTCACTTTCTTTATTTCCATTTTCAGCACTGCCATGACTCCCTCCTTCCCCTTGTCATGACCTCCGACCACCATCTCTAGTCGCCGTGACCACCTCCGATCGTCATCTCCGATTGCCGATGACACCTCCGATCTCCGATGATATTTTGTCTGACAATGTTTTTCAATAATGGCTTTAATTTGATTTTGTTCATAGACGATTTACACACAAAGACTTACAGAATGAACGAATTAGATTGCCAAAGTGAGATCCATGGTATGCCTCGTGAGCCCAATTAAACTGTCTAATCTATAAATATATGGTTCATATTGTTTCTTGCCATTGAGTGCTGCAGACTGCAGTTTGTTGGGTGATCAATATCAATGTGCTTCATTATTTATTTGTTATTTTTAATTTCTCCAAGTTTGCATTTATAAAAGGGTTCTGTTTACATGGATTAAATACACTTAACAACCTCCATTAAGAGCATTTAATAAAACCCTTTATAAAATGCGGAATTTTCCACATCCTTAATAATTGACCAAACAAAATTTCAGCAGTGTCACCTGGAAATGGTTATGTGTTATTATCAGGATTATGAATTCATAGCTACATATCATATATATACTTGGAAATTCTATGTGTTCTCTTGTCCTATCACATTGATTACATGCATGCATCGAGATATTCATTTTCAACAAAAACTACGTGTGCCAAATTGACGCATACAAAAAGTGTACAAAACATAGAGAGGAGTTTGAGGCTCACAAAGTAGTCAGCTAATACACTTCTCTCTTCTCCAAGTTGTATGCAATTTTTTTTTTTGGGTAATAATTCAATACACAGTCTAAAAAGTTAAATATTTTTTTCTCAGTCAAATGATTTAAATAACATCCAAAAACAATTAAAATAAAGCCTTATTTACATTTTATATATTTTGTGCTGTTCTGAGATAGAATATAGAGTGTGAAAACTTAAAGGCAAAGTGTGAACATCTGTTCCTTTTTTTCTAAAATAGCTAAATCTGCTTTCTTCGACTAGGGATTTTCCTGCAAAATGTCTCGTTCCTGCTCTTTGTAGTCTTTTGCAATGCCGGTTTATGGCTTGCATTAAGATGTTGACACCATTAGACAGTACGAAAATTATTGATACAATAATGTTGTGGTAATTAAATTTGAATAATAAATTTTGAATGCTATTTTATGTGCATCGGTTACACAAAAAAAAAAAAAATATAATTTTTAATATTTTGAGATCTTTTGGTGGAAAAGTTATTTTATCACAAATTTTAGAGGGAGAATTTTGAAATATTGAGCAGCTAATGAAAAAAAAATTGGCTATTAATTTTCCCCCTTTTTTTGTGTGTTTATTAGTCCCCCCCCCCCCCATTTCTCTCCCTCCCTCTTATTTATAAATAAACTAAAGCTTTGAGTATTTCTTCTAAGTATTTGGAAGGAGAATTGAAAATCTAGTTTCTCTATAAAATTAAAGTTAGTGAAATTTATTATTTATATCAAATAGTTTGAAGGAAGAAATTAAAATTTAGTTCTCTTCTAAAGTGACCATTTTTTGTAACTATAATACAACAATTTATGTTAGTAAAGAAGATGCATTATATCAAATATATCATTTCTCTTAAAGATTTTAACATTTCTTTAACATACATCATCATTATTAATAATTTATAACCTTATTTCGTTTTGGGTTAAAATAGAATTTTATCACACTTGATCTGATTCTATAATTCGACTCACGAGGCCTTTTTTTTTATCGGCAAAGTAAAAATATTATTAAAAACATGAAATTAAATATATAAAGAAAAAAGATGCACTAAGAGATGTTCGGAGAGTACAAACGCTCTAATATTGCTACTCACATCCTTACAATCAACCTCTCAACCTCGTGAATTTTATTTATTTATTTTTTTTTAAATTTGAAAGAACAAAAAACCAAAAGCAAAGAAAACAAAAGATAAAATAGGCCTTCTCAACAATCAATCCTTAGATTCCTATTTTCACAAGATAATAACAATATTTTTCTTCTCTCTTGTTTTAAAAAGCACGTTATTTTAATTAGAATATCATATTAAATTTTTTTTTTTTAGTATACCAGTGTATTAAAACAACTTCAAAGATTTTCCACCGGCTTGTTAATGGAAGAAAATTACAATAAATGGTGGTCACCAAATTAGTGTTGTATCATTTGAATTGATGTGTAAGTTAAACGATAAGCATAAGAATGTGAGGGTAATTTGAGTGTCGCTTTTGCTTTGTATAATGAATCTTCATGGATATATAATTTTTTATTTGCTGATAAAAAAATAAAAAATTTAATTAATATGAGAAATTTTCATGTGAATGAGCCAACCTAACCAAACCATAAGTGGGGTGCTTTGTATTACTTGATAATATGACACCATTTGGTGGTGACTTGTGTGAGGTTTGACATCTGCATTGGTTTGTAGTTTAGTTTCACAACTGAAATAAATGACATATGCTAAAATCATATTTCAACTGTCCCAATAACAATAATGTCTTTTAGCTTGAATCTTCATACATAGACAAATATATGAAGTCAACACAGCAACATGTCATTTCAGTTTGGTTGAGAAGAAAGAAAAAAGAAGAAGAAGAAGTTAATGTTACATAACAATAACAAAATTCGGACACAGTTGTAACAAAAATGCTATGACCCAGAACAACTGTCCTGAATTTTGTAAAGAATGTGTTTGTATGGTGGAGATTCAATTGTTTCAGGTTGGGTTCTTATATAGAATAAATGTGAGTCATATATTATATTTTTGAATAAAATTTTGAGTAAAATTTCTAAGTATGTAATATTCTCGTAACAATAAATTAGAAACCAAACTAATTAATCAATTATAAAAAAATTAATTTTAATTATACATATTACATGGGGATTGTACTAATATATATATTTTATTTTTTTGTGATTGGTTGTTTGATTTGTTTGGCCTTTACAGATTAATTGGCCACACAAACATAATTTATATTATCTCTCTTTAAAAAAAACATAATTTATATTAGAAAAATTATAAACAAACATAAAAAAAAGAAAAAAAAAAGAAAAGGAAAGAAACATTCAAGGTTTGATCTTGATAGCATATCAAATCCTAATTTTGGGTGATTCTATTTACACATCATTAATCCTCTCAGCATACACTATTACTTAATTCGCATCAATAATATTTTGAACTTTTGATTTTTTCATTCAAGACACACCATAATATTACTCTTTTAACCTAAACCACACAACACAATACACACCCTAACACAAGACGATGTACATACCATTAAAGTTGAAAATACAACAAGATCCAAAATATAATTTATGATAATTTTAGATTCTTCTCTCTCTCTCCCCGAAAATTAACACAAAGTAGATTCATCAACTTTTATTGTTTAATGTAAACAGAATTAAATCTCAATATTACCTTGCTTATTTCCACTTTTCAAAAAACACTTTTCAGAAAATTCTACTTTCTTATTTTCCGTATTTTTTTGTTTTTACTGAATTTTTTTAATATTTTAAGCAATTTTTTTACTTTTTAGACACACCTAACATAAATACACCTAAAAAGTAAAAAAATTGTTAAAAAAATCTTTTAAAAATTCACTAAATACCAAAAATACAAAAATAAAAAACAAGAATTCAGTATATTTTTTTGTATTTTTATGTATTTATTAATTTTTTAAAATATTTTTTCACAAATTTTTTACTTTTTAGATACATCTAAGTAAGGTGCATCTAAAAAAGTAAAAAAAATGTTTAAAATTTTAAAAATATTCACTAAAAACAAAAAAACACAAAAACCAAAAAAGTCAATTTTCAAAAAATTTAATCCAGAAAATTCAAACCAAACACACTGAATATCATCCTCAAATCTTCAATATTTATATTCATAACCATCAAGAGATTTACAAAAAGAATATTCCACATGCGACTATACATTCAACATCCCTAGTATATGAATCTATAGCATGTGGCATAGTAAGTCAAGTATGAATAAATGCCTCCAAGGGTTACAAATTTCAAAACTTAAGCCCGGTTACACAAAAGTGATTTTCGAACCCATACATATAAAGCCCTTAGCTTGTTAAAATCTTTACAACATGGAAAAGAGTCTTGTACTTCCAAAACATATTCCACGCCTCTAACTTGGCGGGATCATCACATCATTTCCTGTACAAAATCCCATAAGGTAAGCACAAAGCACAGTAGGAAAAATTTCAATAAAGTATATACATTTTGTACAATCTCATAGAACGAATGCATATGCCATGCCATGCCATGTTCAAAAAACATATATCTTTATCTTTGAAACTTTTGTGCATAATGCAATCTTGAGAATTTAACAATTCAATAGTTTTCAATGTAGTTCAAACGGGCGGTAAATATGACTCAAGCAAACGCCCGGTGCTAATATCTGCAAGTAGGCGTATTAAGCACTACCAAATCCTATCTTACCGGCTTCTAACCGGAGGGCTTAGGCACCTGCACAGGCGCGTGTTTCTGGTCTTATATCAAGGACATTCATGCCAACTAAATTATCAAACTACACCCCCTAACAAGATTTTCCACCGTATTTACCCCAAAATAAATTAATATAATCTTGTTTCACAAAACAATTTCCTTTCTCAAAACAATACTTTTTTCCAATACAATATTTAATATCAATTGTATCAATGACAAAAATGGAATCATTATGCAAATGTCCAATGTAATAATAAAGTTCCATTTAAACATCTCAACAATGCCAATTTGAAAGGTGAAAAATAATTAAATCAAGTGTTAATGCAATATATTTCTTTATCAATTTGTGTTGAATTTATGGTACTTGGAAGCAACGCGAGAGCTAAACGGCGAGAGCTAAATGGCGGGCTGAAATTTTATTGCGACGAAGCAATCGGCATGGTATTTTATAAAAATATAAACAAAAAACAGCTTTAGTATTGTTCATAAATACAATGTTGAAAAAACTTAATATGTTCACAAATTTATATTAAAACTAAACCAAAATATTCAATTTTTTATGTAGAACGTTTAATGCTTGTTCAACTTTAATAATATGAGCAAAATGGTTCTATTCAAATATAAATAATTGAATATTTTGTAAATGTTCAACTTTGCGTGCGTATGGAACGAATAAGCCATTGTTGTAAGAATAAACAGTGGTATTTTGTTCCAAATCAATACGAGCAAGATAAATAATAGAGTAAATTGACATTTTTATTGTTGTTTTGTTCCAAATTAATGTCATCTATAGTATGTATAACTTTAAAATCAATTGATTTCAACGTTTTAAAACCCTAAATCTTATTTTGAGTTTGAAAAATAATAAAAAAATAGACTTGTTTTAGGTGATGGTGTGTATAGACATATTTGTGTTTTCTTATTTGAATTGTTGAAATGAGTATATACACATTCATATTGTCCTTAACAATCATTTTACTTGAAAATATTATTATCATATAAATTTAATAGTTATATGGTATGTATTGAGAGAATAGATGATGTGTAAATAGAATCACTCCCTAATTTTTTAGTTGTTTTAATTTAAACTCTAAAATTTTAGAATAATATCAATTTTAACTATCCATTAATATTAACCACTTTTTTCCTCCCTTATTACTATTGACAACCACCTTGATCTTGATATATAGCAAAGCAAATATTATTTTAATTTAAACTTAAAATTTTAAAATAATATCAATTTTAACTCTCCATTTGTATCCATAATTTAACCATTTTTTTCCCTCTTTCGTTATTGTTGACAACCACCTTAAACCTTTACTGTCATCCATCACCACCCCTCCTTTTCCCAACCCATTACAAACCATTCCATCAATTTCTCTATCCAACGCTAATCCTCTTTTTCCCCAGTTTACTGTCACCCTCTCATTTTTTAAAAAAAAATATATTTTTCCCTTAATATTAGATGTGGCTTACTCATCTTTATTTATGGGAAATCAAACATTTTTGGATAAATTACACTTACACCTTCTGAGGTTTAAATTTAATACATATCATCCTTAAATGTTTGAGATATTACATTGGACCCATGTCATTGTAATTATTTAGACGGAATTAACATTGATATACAAAATATATTGAATTCATATTTTTTTTACATAAAATGTTTGAAATACAATATTTGTTTAATTTAATGACTAAAATATTATGTTTTTTCTTATTATTTTTACTTGACAAAAAAATATAAATAA
Organism: Camellia sinensis; assembly: GCF_004153795.1. NCBI lineage: Eukaryota > Viridiplantae > Streptophyta > Magnoliopsida > Ericales > Theaceae > Camellia > Camellia sinensis. Next base: position 1,543,355 of record NW_021025123.1, read on the forward strand.
TTTAGATTGAAAATAAAGCAAAGGGGCGTCACATTGGACTCCAAAACAAAGCAAAGGACGTCACATTGGACTCCACCCTAAAGCAAAGGGCGTCAATTGACCCAATTTGGGATGGATTTTTTCTTCTTTTTATTACATATATTTGTGATTATTAAAATGATAATAATAATCAACGCAACCCCATTCAAAAAATGTGACTTTGAACCCTCCACTAACTTTGAACTCGTAAGAAAATTTAGGATCTATTGGTTCTGTTTTCTTTTACTTTGTTTTCATTTTTAAAAAAAAATAATGAAAAAATTCAAAAATATTCATAATTTGCATATTATATTCATTCTTTTTTAACATAAATAGTTTTTGAAAATCTAAAAATAACTTTTGGTATCTTCTAAAAAGAGGTTCCCCCCTCAAAAAAAAAAAAATATTAAAAAATATTTTTTAAAACAATTCATTAACAAGTTCCATACTTAAATCTATAAAAATTAAATTTTAGATTCACACAATTAACAAAAACTTTTAAAGTCGTCATTGACCAATGTAATATGTATCATTATCTTTATCATAAAAATTCCACATGTTTATTATTTTCCATTCACTAAAAGTAATATCTTTCATTATCTCTATCTTCCACAGACAATGATGGATCTAAGGTGGTGTAGAGAGCGCGATCGCACTCCAAAAATTTGAAAAATATCATATATTATAGTAGAAAATTTAAAATAATTAAAAATTATAAGGATTTGCACCCCTAAACATACTTTCGCATATTCATAGTGATAATCCTAAATCCATCCCTTATTTATTATTTTACATCAATATTATTTTTTTCCTGCTGATAAAAAAAAGGAAAAAAAAAAAAAAACCAGTGAAAACTACAACAATTGACAATGGTAAAAAAGAAAACAAAAAAACATGAAAAGAACAAACTTACGCATCATGGAAAAGTTCAAATTAATTGTTTAGGCACATTATTAACTTCCTGGCATACTGAACGATTTAACAGACAATAGATAATTTATATTTTATTTTCTGTTCTTAAATTAAATACTTTTTTCCTCCTTTATTATTATTGACAACCACCTTGATCTTGATATATAGCAAATCAAATCATACTTTTTTTTAATTATTTTAATTTAAACTTAAAATTTTAAAATAATATCAATTTTAACTATCCATTAATATTAACCACTTTTTTCCTCCTTTATTATTATTGACAACCACCTTGATCTTGATATATAGCAAATCAAATCATACTTTTTTTTAATTATTTTAATTTAAACTTAAAATTTTAAAATAATATCAATTTTAACTATCCATTAATATTAACCACTTTTTTCCTCCTTTATTATTATTGACAACCACCTTGATCTTGATATATAGCAAATCAAATCATACTTTTTTTTAATTATTTTAATTTAAACTTAAAATTTTAAAATAATATCAATTTTAACTATCCATTAATATTAACCACTTTTTTCCTCCTTTATTATTATTGACAACCACCTTGATCTTGATATATAGCAAATCAAATCATACTTTTTTTTAATTATTTTAATTTAAACTTAAAATTTTAAAATAATATCAATTTTAACTATCCATTAATATTAACCACTTTTTTCCTCCTTTATTATTATTGACAACCACCTTGATCTTGATATATAGCAAATCAAATCATACTTTTTTTTAATTATTTTAATTTAAACTTAAAATTTTAAAATAATATCAATTTTAACTATCCATTAATATTAACCACTTTTTTCCTCCTTTATTATTATTGACAACCACCTTGATCTTGATATATAGCAAATCAAATCATACTTTTTTTTAATTATTTTAATTTAAACTTAAAATTTTAAAATAATATCAATTTTAACTATCCATTAATATTAACCACTTTTTTCCTCCTTTATTATTATTGACAACCACCTTGATCTTGATATATAGCAAATCAAATCATACTTTTTTTTAATTATTTTAATTTAAACTTAAAATTTTAAAATAATATCAATTTTAACTATCCATTAATATTAACCACTTTTTTCCTCCTTTATTATTATTGACAACCACCTTGATCTTGATATATAGCAAATCAAATCATACTTTTTTTTAATTATTTTAATTTAAACTTAAAATTTTAAAATAATATCAATTTTAACTATCCATTAATATTAACCACTTTTTTCCTCCTTTATTATTATTGACAACCACCTTGATCTTGATATATAGCAAATCAAATCATACTTTTTTTTAATTATTTTAATTTAAACTTAAAATTTTAAAATAATATCAATTTTAACTATCCATTAATATTAACCACTTTTTTCCTCCTTTATTATTATTGACAACCACCTTGATCTTGATATATAGCAAATCAAATCATACTTTTTTTTAATTATTTTAATTTAAACTTAAAATTTTAAAATAATATCAATTTTAACTATCCATTAATATTAACCACTTTTTTCCTCCTTTATTATTATTGACAACCACCTTGATCTTGATATATAGCAAATCAAATCATACTTTTTTTTAATTATTTTAATTTAAACTTAAAATTTTAAAATAATATCAATTTTAACTATCCATTAATATTAACCACTTTTTTCCTCCTTTATTATTATTGACAACCACCTTGATCTTGATATATAGCAAATCAAATCATACTTTTTTTTAATTATTTTAATTTAAACTTAAAATTTTAAAATAATATCAATTTTAACTATCCATTAATATTAACCACTTTTTTCCTCCTTTATTATTATTGACAACCACCTTGATCTTGATATATAGCAAATCAAATCATACTTTTTTTTAATTATTTTAATTTAAACTTAAAATTTTAAAATAATATCAATTTTAACTATCCATTAATATTAACCACTTTTTTCCTCCTTTATTATTATTGACAACCACCTTGATCTTGATATATAGCAAATCAAATCATACTTTTTTTTAATTATTTTAATTTAAACTTAAAATTTTAAAATAATATCAATTTTAACTATCCATTAATATTAACCACTTTTTTCCTCCTTTATTATTATTGACAACCACCTTGATCTTGATATATAGCAAATCAAATCATACTTTTTTTTAATTATTTTAATTTAAACTTAAAATTTTAAAATAATATCAATTTTAACTATCCATTAATATTAACCACTTTTTTCCTCCTTTATTATTATTGACAACCACCTTGATCTTGATATATAGCAAATCAAATCATACTTTTTTTTAATTATTTTAATTTAAACTTAAAATTTTAAAATAATATCAATTTTAACTATCCATTAATATTAACCACTTTTTTCCTCCTTTATTATTATTGACAACCACCTTGATCTTGATATATAGCAAATCAAATCATACTTTTTTTTAATTATTTTAATTTAAACTTAAAATTTTAAAATAATATCAATTTTAACTATCCATTAATATTAACCACTTTTTTCCTCCTTTATTATTATTGACAACCACCTTGATCTTGATATATAGCAAATCAAATCATACTTTTTTTTAATTATTTTAATTTAAACTTAAAATTTTAAAATAATATCAATTTTAACTATCCATTAATATTAACCACTTTTTTCCTCCTTTATTATTATTGACAACCACCTTGATCTTGATATATAGCAAATCAAATCATACTTTTTTTTAATTATTTTAATTTAAACTTAAAATTTTAAAATAATATCAATTTTAACTATCCATTAATATTAACCACTTTTTTCCTCCTTTATTATTATTGACAACCACCTTGATCTTGATATATAGCAAATCAAATCATACTTTTTTTTAATTATTTTAATTTAAACTTAAAATTTTAAAATAATATCAATTTTAACTATCCATTAATATTAACCACTTTTTTCCTCCTTTATTATTATTGACAACCACCTTGATCTTGATATATAGCAAATCAAATCATACTTTTTTTTAATTATTTTAATTTAAACTTAAAATTTTAAAATAATATCAATTTTAACTATCCATTAATATTAACCACTTTTTTCCTCCTTTATTATTATTGACAACCACCTTGATCTTGATATATAGCAAATCAAATCATACTTTTTTTTAATTATTTTAATTTAAACTTAAAATTTTAAAATAATATCAATTTTAACTATCCATTAATATTAACCACTTTTTTCCTCCTTTATTATTATTGACAACCACCTTGATCTTGATATATAGCAAATCAAATCATACTTTTTTTTAATTATTTTAATTTAAACTTAAAATTTTAAAATAATATCAATTTTAACTATCCATTAATATTAACCACTTTTTTCCTCCTTTATTATTATTGACAACCACCTTGATCTTGATATATAGCAAATCAAATCATACTTTTTTTTAATTATTTTAATTTAAACTTAAAATTTTAAAATAATATCAATTTTAACTATCCATTAATATTAACCACTTTTTTCCTCCTTTATTATTATTGACAACCACCTTGATCTTGATATATAGCAAATCAAATCATACTTTTTTTTAATTATTTTAATTTAAACTTAAAATTTTAAAATAATATCAATTTTAACTATCCATTAATATTAACCACTTTTTTCCTCCTTTATTATTATTGACAACCACCTTGATCTTGATATATAGCAAATCAAATCATACTTTTTTTTAATTATTTTAATTTAAACTTAAAATTTTAAAATAATATCAATTTTAACTATCCATTAATATTAACCACTTTTTTCCTCCTTTATTATTATTGACAACCACCTTGATCTTGATATATAGCAAATCAAATCATACTTTTTTTTAATTATTTTAATTTAAACTTAAAATTTTAAAATAATATCAATTTTAACTATCCATTAATATTAACCACTTTTTTCCTCCTTTATTATTATTGACAACCACCTTGATCTTGATATATAGCAAATCAAATCATACTTTTTTTTAATTATTTTAATTTAAACTTAAAATTTTAAAATAATATCAATTTTAACTATCCATTAATATTAACCACTTTTTTCCTCCTTTATTATTATTGACAACCACCTTGATCTTGATATATAGCAAATCAAATCATACTTTTTTTTAATTATTTTAATTTAAACTTAAAATTTTAAAATAATATCAATTTTAACTATCCATTAATATTAACCACTTTTTTCCTCCTTTATTATTATTGACAACCACCTTGATCTTGATATATAGCAAATCAAATCATACTTTTTTTTAATTATTTTAATTTAAACTTAAAATTTTAAAATAATATCAATTTTAACTATCCATTAATATTAACCACTTTTTTCCTCCTTTATTATTATTGACAACCACCTTGATCTTGATATATAGCAAATCAAATCATACTTTTTTTTAATTATTTTAATTTAAACTTAAAATTTTAAAATAATATCAATTTTAACTATCCATTAATATTAACCACTTTTTTCCTCCTTTATTATTATTGACAACCACCTTGATCTTGATATATAGCAAATCAAATCATACTTTTTTTTAATTATTTTAATTTAAACTTAAAATTTTAAAATAATATCAATTTTAACTATCCATTAATATTAACCACTTTTTTCCTCCTTTATTATTATTGACAACCACCTTGATCTTGATATATAGCAAATCAAATCATACTTTTTTTTAATTATTTTAATTTAAACTTAAAATTTTAAAATAATATCAATTTTAACTATCCATTAATATTAACCACTTTTTTCCTCCTTTATTATTATTGACAACCACCTTGATCTTGATATATAGCAAATCAAATCATACTTTTTTTTAATTATTTTAATTTAAACTTAAAATTTTAAAATAATATCAATTTTAACTATCCATTAATATTAACCACTTTTTTCCTCCTTTATTATTATTGACAACCACCTTGATCTTGATATATAGCAAATCAAATCATACTTTTTTTTAATTATTTTAATTTAAACTTAAAATTTTAAAATAATATCAATTTTAACTATCCATTAATATTAACCACTTTTTTCCTCCTTTATTATTATTGACAACCACCTTGATCTTGATATATAGCAAATCAAATCATACTTTTTTTTAATTATTTTAATTTAAACTTAAAATTTTAAAATAATATCAATTTTAACTATCCATTAATATTAACCACTTTTTTCCTCCTTTATTATTATTGACAACCACCTTGATCTTGATATATAGCAAATCAAATCATACTTTTTTTTAATTATTTTAATTTAAACTTAAAATTTTAAAATAATATCAATTTTAACTATCCATTAATATTAACCACTTTTTTCCTCCTTTATTATTATTGACAACCACCTTGATCTTGATATATAGCAAATCAAATCATACTTTTTTTTAATTATTTTAATTTAAACTTAAAATTTTAAAATAATATCAATTTTAACTATCCATTAATATTAACCACTTTTTTCCTCCTTTATTATTATTGACAACCACCTTGATCTTGATATATAGCAAATCAAATCATACTTTTTTTTAATTATTTTAATTTAAACTTAAAATTTTAAAATAATATCAATTTTAACTATCCATTAATATTAACCACTTTTTTCCTCCTTTATTATTATTGACAACCACCTTGATCTTGATATATAGCAAATCAAATCATACTTTTTTTTAATTATTTTAATTTAAACTTAAAATTTTAAAATAATATCAATTTTAACTATCCATTAATATTAACCACTTTTTTCCTCCTTTATTATTATTGACAACCACCTTGATCTTGATATATAGCAAATCAAATCATACTTTTTTTTAATTATTTTAATTTAAACTTAAAATTTTAAAATAATATCAATTTTAACTATCCATTAATATTAACCACTTTTTTCCTCCTTTATTATTATTGACAACCACCTTGATCTTGATATATAGCAAATCAAATCATACTTTTTTTTAATTATTTTAATTTAAACTTAAAATTTTAAAATAATATCAATTTTAACTATCCATTAATATTAACCACTTTTTTCCTCCTTTATTATTATTGACAACCACCTTGATCTTGATATATAGCAAATCAAATCATACTTTTTTTTAATTATTTTAATTTAAACTTAAAATTTTAAAATAATATCAATTTTAACTATCCATTAATATTAACCACTTTTTTCCTCCTTTATTATTATTGACAACCACCTTGATCTTGATATATAGCAAATCAAATCATACTTTTTTTTAATTATTTTAATTTAAACTTAAAATTTTAAAATAATATCAATTTTAACTATCCATTAATATTAACCACTTTTTTCCTCCTTTATTATTATTGACAACCACCTTGATCTTGATATATAGCAAATCAAATCATACTTTTTTTTAATTATTTTAATTTAAACTTAAAATTTTAAAATAATATCAATTTTAACTATCCATTAATATTAACCACTTTTTTCCTCCTTTATTATTATTGACAACCACCTTGATCTTGATATATAGCAAATCAAATCATACTTTTTTTTAATTATTTTAATTTAAACTTAAAATTTTAAAATAATATCAATTTTAACTATCCATTAATATTAACCACTTTTTTCCTCCTTTATTATTATTGACAACCACCTTGATCTTGATATATAGCAAATCAAATCATACTTTTTTTTAATTATTTTAATTTAAACTTAAAATTTTAAAATAATATCAATTTTAACTATCCATTAATATTAACCACTTTTTTCCTCCTTTATTATTATTGACAACCACCTTGATCTTGATATATAGCAAATCAAATCATACTTTTTTTTAATTATTTTAATTTAAACTTAAAATTTTAAAATAATATCAATTTTAACTATCCATTAATATTAACCACTTTTTTCCTCCTTTATTATTATTGACAACCACCTTGATCTTGATATATAGCAAATCAAATCATACTTTTTTTTAATTATTTTAATTTAAACTTAAAATTTTAAAATAATATCAATTTTAACTATCCATTAATATTAACCACTTTTTTCCTCCTTTATTATTATTGACAACCACCTTGATCTTGATATATAGCAAATCAAATCATACTTTTTTTTAATTATTTTAATTTAAACTTAAAATTTTAAAATAATATCAATTTTAACTATCCATTAATATTAACCACTTTTTTCCTCCTTTATTATTATTGACAACCACCTTGATCTTGATATATAGCAAATCAAATCATACTTTTTTTTAATTATTTTAATTTAAACTTAAAATTTTAAAATAATATCAATTTTAACTATCCATTAATATTAACCACTTTTTTCCTCCTTTATTATTATTGACAACCACCTTGATCTTGATATATAGCAAATCAAATCATACTTTTTTTTAATTATTTTAATTTAAACTTAAAATTTTAAAATAATATCAATTTTAACTATCCATTAATATTAACCACTTTTTTCCTCCTTTATTATTATTGACAACCACCTTGATCTTGATATATAGCAAATCAAATCATACTTTTTTTTAATTATTTTAATTTAAACTTAAAATTTTAAAATAATATCAATTTTAACTATCCATTAATATTAACCACTTTTTTCCTCCTTTATTATTATTGACAACCACCTTGATCTTGATATATAGCAAATCAAATCATACTTTTTTTTAATTATTTTAATTTAAACTTAAAATTTTAAAATAATATCAATTTTAACTATCCATTAATATTAACCACTTTTTTCCTCCTTTATTATTATTGACAACCACCTTGATCTTGATATATAGCAAATCAAATCATACTTTTTTTTAATTATTTTAATTTAAACTTAAAATTTTAAAATAATATCAATTTTAACTATCCATTAATATTAACCACTTTTTTCCTCCTTTATTATTATTGACAACCACCTTGATCTTGATATATAGCAAATCAAATCATACTTTTTTTTAATTATTTTAATTTAAACTTAAAATTTTAAAATAATATCAATTTTAACTATCCATTAATATTAACCACTTTTTTCCTCCTTTATTATTATTGACAACCACCTTGATCTTGATATATAGCAAATCAAATCATACTTTTTTTTAATTATTTTAATTTAAACTTAAAATTTTAAAATAATATCAATTTTAACTATCCATTAATATTAACCACTTTTTTCCTCCTTTATTATTATTGACAACCACCTTGATCTTGATATATAGCAAATCAAATCATACTTTTTTTTAATTATTTTAATTTAAACTTAAAATTTTAAAATAATATCAATTTTAACTATCCATTAATATTAACCACTTTTTTCCTCCTTTATTATTATTGACAACCACCTTGATCTTGATATATAGCAAATCAAATCATACTTTTTTTTAATTATTTTAATTTAAACTTAAAATTTTAAAATAATATCAATTTTAACTATCCATTAATATTAACCACTTTTTTCCTCCTTTATTATTATTGACAACCACCTTGATCTTGATATATAGCAAATCAAATCATACTTTTTTTTAATTATTTTAATTTAAACTTAAAATTTTAAAATAATATCAATTTTAACTATCCATTAATATTAACCACTTTTTTCCTCCTTTATTATTATTGACAACCACCTTGATCTTGATATATAGCAAATCAAATCATACTTTTTTTTAATTATTTTAATTTAAACTTAAAATTTTAAAATAATATCAATTTTAACTATCCATTAATATTAACCACTTTTTTCCTCCTTTATTATTATTGACAACCACCTTGATCTTGATATATAGCAAATCAAATCATACTTTTTTTTAATTATTTTAATTTAAACTTAAAATTTTAAAATAATATCAATTTTAACTATCCATTAATATTAACCACTTTTTTCCTCCTTTATTATTATTGACAACCACCTTGATCTTGATATATAGCAAATCAAATCATACTTTTTTTTAATTATTTTAATTTAAACTTAAAATTTTAAAATAATATCAATTTTAACTATCCATTAATATTAACCACTTTTTTCCTCCTTTATTATTATTGACAACCACCTTGATCTTGATATATAGCAAATCAAATCATACTTTTTTTTAATTATTTTAATTTAAACTTAAAATTTTAAAATAATATCAATTTTAACTATCCATTAATATTAACCACTTTTTTCCTCCTTTATTATTATTGACAACCACCTTGATCTTGATATATAGCAAATCAAATCATACTTTTTTTTAATTATTTTAATTTAAACTTAAAATTTTAAAATAATATCAATTTTAACTATCCATTAATATTAACCACTTTTTTCCTCCTTTATTATTATTGACAACCACCTTGATCTTGATATATAGCAAATCAAATCATACTTTTTTTTAATTATTTTAATTTAAACTTAAAATTTTAAAATAATATCAATTTTAACTATCCATTAATATTAACCACTTTTTTCCTCCTTTATTATTATTGACAACCACCTTGATCTTGATATATAGCAAATCAAATCATACTTTTTTTTAATTATTTTAATTTAAACTTAAAATTTTAAAATAATATCAATTTTAACTATCCATTAATATTAACCACTTTTTTCCTCCTTTATTATTATTGACAACCACCTTGATCTTGATATATAGCAAATCAAATCATACTTTTTTTTAATTATTTTAATTTAAACTTAAAATTTTAAAATAATATCAATTTTAACTATCCATTAATATTAACCACTTTTTTCCTCCTTTATTATTATTGACAACCACCTTGATCTTGATATATAGCAAATCAAATCATACTTTTTTTTAATTATTTTAATTTAAACTTAAAATTTTAAAATAATATCAATTTTAACTATCCATTAATATTAACCACTTTTTTCCTCCTTTATTATTATTGACAACCACCTTGATCTTGATATATAGCAAATCAAATCATACTTTTTTTTAATTATTTTAATTTAAACTTAAAATTTTAAAATAATATCAATTTTAACTATCCATTAATATTAACCACTTTTTTCCTCCTTTATTATTATTGACAACCACCTTGATCTTGATATATAGCAAATCAAATCATACTTTTTTTTAATTATTTTAATTTAAACTTAAAATTTTAAAATAATATCAATTTTAACTATCCATTAATATTAACCACTTTTTTCCTCCTTTATTATTATTGACAACCACCTTGATCTTGATATATAGCAAATCAAATCATACTTTTTTTTAATTATTTTAATTTAAACTTAAAATTTTAAAATAATATCAATTTTAACTATCCATTAATATTAACCACTTTTTTCCTCCTTTATTATTATTGACAACCACCTTGATCTTGATATATAGCAAATCAAATCATACTTTTTTTTAATTATTTTAATTTAAACTTAAAATTTTAAAATAATATCAATTTTAACTATCCATTAATATTAACCACTTTTTTCCTCCTTTATTATTATTGACAACCACCTTGATCTTGATATATAGCAAATCAAATCATACTTTTTTTTAATTATTTTAATTTAAACTTAAAATTTTAAAATAATATCAATTTTAACTATCCATTAATATTAACCACTTTTTTCCTCCTTTATTATTATTGACAACCACCTTGATCTTGATATATAGCAAATCAAATCATACTTTTTTTTAATTATTTTAATTTAAACTTAAAATTTTAAAATAATATCAATTTTAACTATCCATTAATATTAACCACTTTTTTCCTCCTTTATTATTATTGACAACCACCTTGATCTTGATATATAGCAAATCAAATCATACTTTTTTTTAATTATTTTAATTTAAACTTAAAATTTTAAAATAATATCAATTTTAACTATCCATTAATATTAACCACTTTTTTCCTCCTTTATTATTATTGACAACCACCTTGATCTTGATATATAGCAAATCAAATCATACTTTTTTTTAATTATTTTAATTTAAACTTAAAATTTTAAAATAATATCAATTTTAACTATCCATTAATATTAACCACTTTTTTCCTCCTTTATTATTATTGACAACCACCTTGATCTTGATATATAGCAAATCAAATCATACTTTTTTTTAATTATTTTAATTTAAACTTAAAATTTTAAAATAATATCAATTTTAACTATCCATTAATATTAACCACTTTTTTCCTCCTTTATTATTATTGACAACCACCTTGATCTTGATATATAGCAAATCAAATCATACTTTTTTTTAATTATTTTAATTTAAACTTAAAATTTTAAAATAATATCAATTTTAACTATCCATTAATATTAACCACTTTTTTCCTCCTTTATTATTATTGACAACCACCTTGATCTTGATATATAGCAAATCAAATCATACTTTTTTTTAATTATTTTAATTTAAACTTAAATGTACTTGAATTTGAATATGAGTAACCGTTGAGGCTATGTCATCTTGCATCGTTTTATTGATCTAGTGTTACTCAGATCATGTGAGGACCAATATTTATTGCCACGTGTACGATCAGGATTGAAGGCTTGAATAACCTTCCTTTATTACCCTTACTCTGCTACGTGTCGAACTGTAACTGGCTTTTACAAAATATGTAGCCAACACATACTGAACGATTTAACAGACAATAGATAATTTATATTTTATTTTCTGTTCTTAAATTAAATATTGTTAACTTCCTAGCATATATCATCCAACCAAGGGTGAAACCCTTGTTGTAGGCTTGTTTCACCTGTTTCTCATAGTCCACCGTGACATCGGCCACCCCTTCATTGTATCCCTTCTCATCGGCGGCCTTGAGCTCAGCGTCTTTTGTGACCAAGGCATCCTGCAGCTCTTTCTGGGCCTCGGGTGTCTTTTCTTCGGCCTCTTTTCTCTGGGCCTCAAGAACTTTTTTAATTGCCTCAGCAACATCCACTTTTTCTTCGGCATCATCCTTAGCTTTGACAATAGCCTCGGCCTGATCTGCCAAAGTCTTCATTTTTAATTGCAAGTTTTTATTGGTCTTCTGAAGACTAGTAGCCTCCCTAGTCTTGTCGGCTAACGCCTTCCTTGTCTCAAAAGATTGCATTGAGAAGGAGTGGGCGTGTTGGATTGCCTGAAGAAGATAGACAAAACAAAAGTTAGTGAAATTATCTGAGTATTAAGGGATAGAGAAAGAATAATACCATGTATATAGAACTTACTTGAACAGAACGCTAGAGCATTAAAGCAAAGTTTTCATACTTGCTCATCTCGGCGTTTCGATCAAGATCGCGAGGAAGAAGCAAAGCGGTACTAAGAGGCGACGTCGACATTGACATCGTCGGCACTATCGCCAGCTCTAACTGGCCTGTCCTCCAGAGTGATTTGGGGGGCCCATGGAGAGTCAGACTTCATGGAGCCCGAAACTGTTGCAGAAGACGACCTTGAACTCTTTGATCTGGTGGACTCGGATGGTTGGGCCTCAGCAAGCCTCTTCTTGGAGGCAGATAGGGCCTTATCACTCTTAGCCAATTTGGGAATTGGCAAGGTGTCCTCAGTATCAATCTGAGTCACCGTTGCCTTTGGTTGAGCTTTTTTTATCCTTTTTGTTTCGACTTTGGCTGAGATGGTGCTGGTTTAGCGTCAACAGTAGCCGGGATGTTGGCCAAGAGGTCTTTGGCGACTGCTTTCTAGCGGCCCATCTTAGCAGTAAAAACAGCTCGGCGTTGTCGACGACGTTGAGATGGTGGGATCAGCTGTGGAGCCGAGGTAGATGGTTGCTCTGCTGGATCTGAGGTTGACCCTTAATCTGGCTGAGATGATGAGGCTGTTGGAGGAGTAGTGGCGGACGGAGGAGATTGACTCTTCTTCTTCTTCTTTGGAATGTCGGGAAGTACAGACTTGTAGGTCGGGATGAAATTGAGTAGCAAAGGGGCTCTCCGCTTGTGGATAGGCAAATCCAACAGTTTCTTCAAGTCTTTGCTGGGAAAGAAAGACTTGCGAAAGCCCTTTGGTGGCTAGGGAAGAACTGCAAAAAGAAGAGCACAGATGATTAAAACAAAGTATTGGAAACTTTAAAGAAGAAAACAAGAAAAAGTGACACTTGGCCCTTACCATTTCCTTCCCCGAAAACTGTTCGGCTTAAGGGATAAAGGTGGAGGTCATCGTTGGGCTTAAACTCCCAGTTGCCCGAGACGATGAAGTAACCGTCTCCAGCACCCTTGTTTGAGTCTGGGAGGTCGGCAACGAGCTTGTACTCAATGGACCTCGGCTTCAGGTAATAGATGTGGCCTTTTGCCAATTTCAGGCGACACATAATGTAGCAGTACTGGAAATCGGCAAGAGTAACCCTAGAATTCTCTTGTTTGGTTAAGGCTATTGTTCCAGTTATGACTCGGTAAGAATTGATGGCAAGTTGCATTGGGTTCAATTAATAGTAGTGAAGGATTTCTCGGAAAAGATGTCAAGTGGAAACCTATGTCCACACTCGATGAAGGCCACTACTGGGAAGGGCATGAGATTCGCATTGGGCATAATAGAATCCTCCTCCCCTGCCAACCTGAAGTGGACGTCGGCAGGAATGTCAAACTCTTGCCTAAAGTACTCCAATTTGGTCGGGGTGTCTACCCTATGCTTCTACATACCCATGACGTCGGCCTAATAGGAAGGTGTATAAATTGGAAATAAAGGTTCTGTAAAGGCTCAAAGGACCTCGACAAAACCTAAAGTTCACACCAGGGTAAGAATTTGTGAAGATCAGAAGGGGATTCATCTCAGTTTTCCTTAAGATTCGTATGTCCTAGGGAAAATTTCAAACCTAAGTCTAAACGGAGATTGAAGGCAAGAATCTGGAGAAAATACAGAAAAACACAAACAAGAGCAATGATTCAGAGTCAAGAATGGTGGTGAATCATCAAGAACACTGTGACAGAGTGTGTGCAAGAGTACAGAGCCAAGAACAGTGACAAAAGCGAACAAATTTGTGAGCAGTATGTGAATGTTCAAGACACGAATTGGGCAAAAAGCAAAATCGTAAAATAAATGTGCTCAGATACGTCGTTTATGAATCAAGAACTTGAGCAGAACAGTAATGGCAAACAAATAATAAGGTAAAGCTTTCTCAAAAAAACTGAAAACCAGGAGGGAACAGAAGCCTACTAGAGGAGCGAAGCCGGTATTGAAGACGCTGAAGTTAGGAGACAGTTACAATCAGAAAAGGACAGCAAAAGCTTCACCAGAGGAGAAGAATGAAAAGCTGTTACAGAGCTTGAAAATCTAGAAACAATGGTGTATTTTGGAGAAAGAGAGAGTTGAGAGCTTGAGAATGAGGATGACAAAGTGAAGAAAAGGAGAGAGAGAAATTGATTTTGATCAAAACGCGAAGAATGGCGGCAAAACACCATCAATGAGCCTAGAATGATGTATTGGTCAGACGGCGCACGCAGGCGCAAGACTACTTACTAGTGCGTATCGAGTACGATCCAGTGAGGGGAAGACGCGTGGCAGAAACGGTTGATTTATTTGGTGTGATAGCTCATACGCGCAATAAAACTCTTGGAGTTCTTGGTTTAATAAAGCAAGCGACCTCGGCTGGACTTAGTCGTGTGAAGCCGACATATTATGACCTCGGTAAATGGATGATACAGAAAGACAGCCAATGTGCTAAACGATATGACGATATAGGTTCCATCACCTCAGGATGCCGAGGTAATAGAACCTAGGGGGCAGTTGTAGGGATATATTTTCTGAGTACCAAACACGTGGCCAAGGTGACGCCGACGTGTCAGCCGAGGTGCCACGTGTCCTAGTTGTGATGCCAAGGTGATCTCGGCCAGGCTGAGGTTATCTCCGAAGATATCGGAATCCGGGATAAGCGGATAAGGGACAAGAGTCTTAGAATGAGGAAGGATTTTAGCCTGGATAAGGACAAAACTCTTAGGGAGTTTATCTTTATCTATTGAAGAGTCCAAGATAAGCACTGAGCTGAAGTCTATTGAAGCTAGGCTTCTACTGGGACTGAGTTTGTGTTGATTATAAAAAAGAGACACCCCCATGGGTCTAAGGTACGGAATTTATATTCTGAATAGTAAGTTAAACACTTGATTTATCTTTGAGAGATAACTGACTTGATCGTCGGAGTGCCCCTGGGTGGACGAACTACCGTCGGAATCTGTTCTTTCTGTTGCAGGTCAGTCAGGCGCCATCTATTCTGCCAGTACTCTCTAGCTGAATACTGAGTTGGCAGTGTGGTCGGAAATTGACACACAAGTTATATTTAAACATCTCAACAATGTTAATTTGAAAGGTTAAAAATAATTAAATCAAGTGCCAATGCAATATATTTTTTTATCAATTTGTGTTGAATTTATGGCACTTGGAAGCAACGTAAGAGCAAACGGTATTGCGACGAAGTAATCGGTGTGGTATTCTACAAGAATTTAAACAAAAAATAGTTTTAGTATTGTTCATAAATACAATGTTGAAAAAACTTAATATGTTCCTAAATTTATATTCAAACTAAACTAAAATGTTCAATTTTTTATGCAAAACGTTTAATATTTGTTCAACTTTAATAATATGAACAAAACGATTCTATTCAAATATAAATAATTGAGCATTTTGTAAATGTTCAACTTTGCGTGCGCATGGAACGAATAAGCCATTGTTGTAAGGATAGACAGTGATACTTTGTTCCAAATCAATATGAACAAGATAAATAACAGAGTAAATTGAAATTTTTATTGTTGTTTTGTTTTAAATTAATGTCATCCATAATATGTATATCTATAAAATCAATTGATTTCAATGTTTTAAAACCCTAAATCTTATTTTGAGTTTCAAAAATAAAAGAAAACAGACTTGTTTTAGGTGATGGTGTGTATAGACATTTTTGTGTTTTCTTATTTGAATTGTTGAAATGAGTATATACACATTCATATCGTACTTACTAGTTATTTAAATGAGGATTTTATTATTGTATATGTTTAATAGTGTGTATAGACATATTTGTATTTTACTTGAGGATTTTATTATTGTATAAGTTTAATAGTTAAATGGTATGTATTGAGAGAAGGGATGATGTGTAAATAGAATCACTTTAGTTATTTCAATTTAAACTCTAAAATTTTAAAATAATATCAATTTTAACTATCCATTAATATTAACCACTTTTTTCCTCCTTTATTATTATTGACAACCACCTTGATCTTGATATATAGCAAATCAAATCATACTTTTTTTTAATTATTTTAATTTAAACTTAAAATTTTAAAATAATATCAATTTTAACTATCCATTTGTATCCATAATTTAACCATTTTTTTTCCCTCTTTCATTTTTGACAACCACCTTGAACCTTTGCTGTCATCCATCACCACCCCTCCTTCCCAGTCCATTGCCACCATTCCATCAATTTTCTCAATCCAATGCTAATCCTCTTTTTTCCCGGTTCGCTGTCACCGTCTCATTTAAAAAAAAATAAATATATTTTTCCCTTAATATTAGATGAGGTTTTAGATTTAATACATATCATTCCTGGATGTTTGAGAAATTGCATTGGACCCATGCCATTATAATTATTTAATCGGAATTAACATTGATATACAAAAGATATTGAATTCATATCTTCTCACTTTTTTTTTTCTTTTTTTTGCTTTTTTTTTTTCTTTTTCTTTCCTCTGCTTTACTTTTTTGTTTTTCCAATGTAATTTTCTCTTTTTTTCTACTAAGAGTTGTTACCTTTTATATAAGTAGAGAGTTTGTGAAATGAAATTATTAACCACAGGAGTGAGAATATAATTTCTATAACGTCATGGGGTGAGATGTAATCCGACCAAATCTCAAGGGTGTTAGTGTAATTTACCCAACATTTTTTTATCATTTTAATTCAAATTATGTGTTACTATCTTATTAATTTTATGAGTTTTGTATATAAATTTTTTACTTATCATCTTTTATACACATTTTTTTTTTTGGATTGGAAAGATCTTTTTTTATTCGCTAAAATAATATCTTTAATCACTGATTCATAATTATATAGTTTTTATTTCTTTGTTCAGCTTCATAATTTATGAATATAAAAATTAGAATAAATTACAATTTTTTTTTTAGAATTTGATCATTGAAAACAAAATAAAGCTTATATATATATATATATATATTTTTTTAATTTTATCAAATTCAACTTTAATTGTTTGATTTTTTTTGCATCTAAATCAATTGCCCATTTCCGTCATGTAAAACCGATAGAAAAAAAATATTTTAACCATTAAACGGTATACATAAAATGTTTGAAATACAATATTTGTTTAATTTAATGACTAAAATATTATTCTTTTCTTATTATTTTTACTTGACACAAATATGTAAATAATTTAGATTGAAAATAAAGCAAAGGGGCGTCGCATTGGACTCCACCCTAAAGCAAAGGGCGTTAATTGACCCAATTTGGGATGGATTTTTTCTTCTTCTTTTTATTACATATATTTGTGGTTTTCAATTTATGATTATATATTTTCAGTAGGCAATGTGAATGTTCTAAGTTTATTATAAACAAATGAAAGTGCATTTTTATTCATGGAGCAAGTTTTTTTTATATATATATTTATTTTATTTTCCTCTCTTGATTTTGCTTTAGTTTTTACCACAACAAAATACCTTAGTGAACAACTTCAATTTAAAAGATAATAATTCATTTACTATATTTTCATACCACATTTAAGTTCCCATGTAGTGAAGAAACTCATTGCACTAAAGTTATGTTTACTTGGACAGATTAAATTAGACGGTTAAGTTTTAAGATTATTAATCTGTTTGGATTATTTAACCAATTTCATGTTTGGATTGGTCCAATTAATTTGATAATCTAATCAATTAATCCCAACTTTATTCTAATATCTCATTTTCTATCCCACCCTTCATCTTATATTCAGTTGTCCCATATGAAAGATGTCATGATCAGGTGTTCTATAAGTCTGGACCCCAACTTTATTAGCTAAATTTGAAATTATGTATTTTGTTAAATTATTAATTCAATCTAAAATTATGTCACTTTAAATAAATGTGGCCTCACAGATGTGAATATGCCACAATTGATAGTGAGTTCAAATTTTGTTGAATTTATAATTGAAGTAAAACGATATAATATATATATATATATTTGTAAACTTGAGCATCTGAATTAAAATAAGTAAATTGGGTTTGGATTATAAATTTGAAAAAGTAAAAAGAAGGTGAGGAAAATAAAGAAAAATTTAACATATTTCATTCACAGATTCTTTAGGATGAATTACACTAACAGTTCTTATAGTTTGGGGCTTGTATTACTTTGGTCATTGACTTTTCAATTGTGGCACATTTGGCCATGAATTTTAAATTTTATTCCAAATAAGGGCAGTTGAAAATATTATTGCTTAATTTCAAGGGCAAAATTGTTAATTTGATAAAATATAAACTAATTTGATAAAAATAAATGTGATTTTTTTTTTAAATTTTTATAAATTATTTCTACCCACAAAAGATAAAATTATGTAAAATTAATAAATCTTTTAGATATTTATTTATTTATTTATTTTACCAAATTAATTTTTATTATGTGTTTGGATAATGATTATGCAATGGGTGATTGTTAGAATTTTAATATATAATCCATATATTTAATATATGAAATATTTTTAGTTTTGGATTTTTTGATTTAACGAATTTATTTAATAATGATATCTATCACGCCCCCAAATAATACAGATAAACTGATTCATAAGAAAAGTAAACATAATAGAATTGATATCCTTTCATTCATCAGAGTTCGTAATACAAAAGATATTTCATGCATTATACATTCATAAATGTTCATCCTGAATCTATAGTATGTAACATTAGTTAATAACAACAAAATAAATATCCTACGGGCTTACATCTTTCCAAGATATTACTTGGTTACAACAGAAAAGAGTCCTAAGCTCTATACATGTAAAGCCCTTGGCTAGGATAAATATTTAAATACAAGAGAACAAAATAGAGCCTCTAGCTCCTAAGTCCTCCAAAGTTACGTCCTTGGAGGAAGCATATTACCGTACCTGAAAATGGTTTCCCAAGTAGGGTGAGCCAAAACCCAGTAGAAACAGTTTAATACAATATATGAAATTTAACTAAGATATAAGTGACAGATAAAATGTTCAATATTCGTAATCAACTAACATTCTTCCCATAACCATTCAATACTGATATTCATACATCAATCCATTCTCATTTATTCATTTCGAGTTAATTCATTTCATTTCAAGTCATATGACAAACATACATAGTTTTCCAAATGATTCAACTGAGACTACAACTCAGTGGTTCCATACTCACATAATTATCATACAAACAATTCAACCCTGCCATTTTACGAAAATTTCGTCTACGGGATTGACACCCATGTATGCATAAAATTTCGGGATTTTCACCTTCGACACTTCGGCCAACTTAATTCTCAATGGAGTCCATCTCCTATCTCCTCCCAAACAATGGAGTATATCCCATTTCTTCTCCCAAAACACTTTACATATACAACGTATTTAAATTCATCAGTATATACAATGATTATCCAAAACACATATTCAATGCTTTAACCGTACTGTCATATTCAATGACACAACTTAAATGATTAGTTTCAATTCACCTAATCCTCATGCAATTTCTACAACAATCATAGCTATCCTCCACCGATAGCCCAACATAGATATTTCTAAACAGATATAAAATCTTTTTAACAGAAAATTTGTCAAAATTCCATGGGTGGGTGATTAAACAAATCCAACTACACCATCCATCTATACTTTTCCTCAATTTCACATTTCTCACATCAATTTCATTATTTATACAAATAATATTCAAGACACATTAGGGCAAATTTCCATTTTTTTTCAAATATTTGCCCAAAGGCTCAAAAATCTACCATTTCAACACAAGATACCCTCATATTCACAACCCATATAATTATCTATGAAGCACAACATAGAACTCCTCTTTAAATTTGTGACCAAACCCTAAGTTTACCCAAAAACTTCCAAGATTTCCACTATTTATACATAATCACAAATAACTAGGTTAAAACTCATACTAAAGTATAGAATATCCTTACCTTAAGTATAGAAGCTCAAAAGAGAAGTGGAGAACTTCAAAATATAGAGAGAGTGTGTATTTTAGAAAGAGAGAGTGTAATGCTTCAAATTTCTAGCCCAAATGATAATACAACAATTATGGCTCTTTTAAGGAAAGCCGGATATAAATCTCCAAATTTACATTACATGATACAATAGTTCTTTATGCAACAATACATTAATCCAACAACAAGTAAATAAACAAATAAATACTTCCAAGGGGTTTACAAGTTTCCAAGGCTTGAGCTTGGTTATACAAAACGGTTATTCAAACCCACATAAACACAGCCCTTGGTTTACACACAGAGTCACAGCAAAATCAGAGCATTGTACTCCCAACACACATACTTCCACGCCCCTAGTTGGGTGAGATCACCACATCTTTTCCTGCACAAAAATCCCGTAGGGTGAGCATAAAGCCCAGTAAGAAATTCTTAACAAAGTATATATATTTTATACAAGTCTCAAGAGATGAAATGCACATGCTATGCTATGCTATGCCAATTTTAAGGATAAATCACATTTTCATCTTTTGAAAACCATCACGCTCAATGATATCATGCAATTTCAATTGTTCAAAACTTAACAATTTATTTCAAGGGCGGTAAATACGACTCTGGTAATCCTTAAGTCGGTGTCTGCAAGTAGACTATACAAGTACTACCAATTTGTCATTTTTACCAGCATTGACTGGAAGGCTCGACACCTATAATCTGTCATTTTTATCAGTATTAATTGGAAGGCTCGACACCTATTCAGTTTCATCTACACTATCTGTTAAGACTTACCACCGTATTTACCCCAAAACAAATTCATGGAAACTTGTTTCTCAACGTTCTTTTCTCAATGCAAGTTTTCAAATTAACTTTCAAAATTTAATGTAATCAAATGAATTGATATGCCAATAAAACAAGATGAATATAAATACTTTTATTCCGATTCATCATTCAAAGAATAACACAATTCCCTCTTCTAAAGCATCCTCAACAATTAGTTATTTCAAGACTATTTCAACATTTTGAACAATAATTTTCAAAATGAATAACAATTCTCATATTCCCTGAAATTCATCATTTATATAAATATAAATAAGAAACATTCATTTATTTTGACACACAAAATAAATATAACAATATCATTCATGGATTTTCAAAACAAGATGAATATAAATACTTTTATTCCGATTCATCATTCAAGGAATAACACAATTCCCTCTTCTAAAGCATCCTCAACCATTAGTTATTTCAAGACTATTTCAACGTTTTGAACAATAATTTTCAAAATGAATAACAATTCTCATATTCCCTGAAATTCATCATTTATATAAATATAAATAAGAAACATTCATTTATTTTGACACACAAAATAAATATAACAATATCATTCATAAATTTTCAGTCTCTTTAAAAAAAATCCTCAAATTCTAGGTTTTCTCACCAAAATTATACAACTCAAATATTTTGTAAGAAAACTTTCCAAAATCATCTTTTCTTCAATCAACGAAGATCAAAATCTATAAGATCATTTTAAAAGAACAAGAGACAAACCCGCTTTCAAAATCGCTCAATTTCTTGAATTAACAATCAATTTTCAAAGCTATCGAAGGATGATTTCGAAAATCATTTAGATCTTGCAAATATATATATATATATATATAACTCTAAGAAAATCCATACCTCAAGTTTCGAAGAAGAAATGAGATGAAACCCCCAAAATCAATGGTGTCCAAACTCGATCTTTACTGTATACAATGAAGCCCTCGAGGAGCTAACTAACTTTGATGAAGAACTTAGGTCCAAATCCTAAAGGATTTGAAGAAATCAAAAATCATGTGAGGTTTTTGGTAGGAAATGTAGAGGGAAGTGAGAGCAAATGTTTTTAGAGAGAGAAAGATATACAAAAGTGATTCAATTTCAGCCCATAGAGAGAAGAAAAGGGAAAAAATTTCGGATCTCACCAACCCATCGCACCTAACTTCCACACCTGCTTTTTTAGCAGTGTGTATGCTGCTCTCCCCTTAAATCCGCACGTGGGGCTTGCTTTCCCGTTCGAGCGGACAAGCAATTTCGAATGCATTTTGCATTTTTGTTTTGGGGGCGCTGCCTCTCAATCTCGCCAGGGCACTGCCTTAGGACCTGCTAAGAGGCGCTGCCCCCTGGACCTCCCGCGAGCTGACCGGGCAGCTCCATCCCCGACATACTCGGCGAAGTGGCAAAACTAGGATCGCTACATTCATCGTTGTGTGGATTTAGGTTTTTGGAAAGTCAGAGAGAGAGATAGAGAGCCGAAAAAGTGATATAAAATGTCACTTTTGTGATCTGATATACGCACAGTCCGCTCGAGCAGAGAGTTTGACGCTCGAGCGTTAGACACAAACTTTGGTTCCGCTCGAGTGCAAGAAAGGACCCACTCGAGCGTAAAATACATACCTCAAGAATTTTTTTGTAGATGACAAACCAGTCGTTTGAGCTTAAGAAAGGACACTCGAGCGTCCACCCGCTCGAGCGTAGGAAACGCCGCTTGAGCGTGAAGACACTCCTCCACCACTTTCGCAGACGTGCAAAGTACTGAGGGTTTGCAACTCTCGTTCGAGCGCAAGAAGTACGCTCGAACGGAGGACCAAAAGTAACATATCTCGCTCGAGCAGAGGACCAAAAATTTGGGCAACAAAAGGTTTGAAAACTAAGTAACCAACCTGCCCCAAACACAACCAAAACAACCCAAAGACCAATTTCAAAGGTATACAAGGGAAGAAGGGAATAAGCAACAATACGAAAGCATTAAACCCAAGTCCAGAACATCACAAGAGTCAGGTAAAAATCGGGATCGCTATAATATCAAAATTGTCATCATATTTGATTTTTGAAAAAATAAAAACTAATTTAATGAAAATAAAAATAATCACCAATTACATGATTATCATCCAAACACATAATAAAAATTAATTTGGTAACATAAATAAATAAATGTCTAAAGATATATCAATTTTACATAATTTTATCTTTAGTGTGTAGAAATAATTTTTAAAAATTCAAAAATATTAATTTTACATTTATTTTTGTCAAATTAGTTCATATTTTATCAAATTGGTGATTTTGCCCTTGAAATGAAAATGATATATTCAATTGTCCTTATTTGAAACAAGATTCAAAATTTAAGGTCAAATGTGTCACAATTGAAAAGTCTCAAACTAAAGTGATATGAATCTTAAACTATAGAGACCGTTAATATAATTTATCCTATTCTTTATTTTTTTTTTTCCTAAATACACGATCCAAGTACTAGGATTATGCAAAATACCGTCCAATCCTCTAAAACTGCACTGATCCGCACCGCGATTTAAACTTTAAAATTTATAATCCGCCAACCGAACCGTTCCATTCCATTATAGTTAATACATATATATTTTTTAATTTCTAATGAAATATTAATGTAAAAATGAGAGTGAGATATTTAAGATATGAACTTTAATACAAATTAGTAACTATATATATGAAACATATAATGTAAAATTACTTTGTATTATATCTAAAAAATATTATATAAATTAATATTATATATTATGCAAATATATGGTAATTAGTTAGAATGTTATTCAATCTGTCAATCCGCAAAAAATAAGTCAAATCACAATTTTTCAATCTGTTAATTTGCTTACTTGCCATTTAATTTATAATTTTATTTTCAAACTGTCTGAACTACACCGCGTATATCCCTACCAACCACAATCTCAACGTTTTGTTGCGGGTGCCCCAATCGGGTGTGTGCTTGACCAAAAGGTTAACATTCTGTCAAAAAGTCTTCATCGCGCTAGCTGCAATGTCAAGTCAAAAAATTGGAGATATATAGAGGGTACTTCAATATCAAAAATGGGTACCGGGCCAACCTGTCTGGACCCAAAGGGAAAAATTCCATCCATCTAAAAATTTGTCAAGAAATTTACTAACATTAAACAAGTGTAGATGAGATTTAGGCTGAGACTCAAAAGCCAGTTTATTGATTAAAAAATTTATTTTTGTTAAAAATTATCTTAATTCATTTGACAAATGTATTTCATGTCAAAAAGTTTACTTTAATCATTTTAAAAAGTTATTAAAAAAAGAAAAAAGCAAAGAATGTATTAAATAAATTAGCATTAATTTTTTTTTTTTGTAATTTTTTTTTTAGTTTATAAACTAATTTTTAGTTCCTCAAAAGAAGTTTTAATTGGTATATTATAGGATCTATGATTGGAATTAATTTGAACCAAACATCAATATTTTATTTGTGAATAAAATTTTACCTACAAATCCAAAGTATTTAGTATTATTACCCAAAATAGGCAACCTGACTTGGGAGGACTATGAATAGTTTTTATTTTTTATTTTTAATGATCATGGGTTGAAACATTTATGAAAAATCATAAATAAGTGCGACAATCTTAAAATGATTATATTAGAGGTAAAAGTTATTTTGGTGCAAATACAAAAAGGGATATCTATCAAAAAATTTAATTAGTTTCAAATTTTTTGTATTAATCTGTTAAGTTTTATTAGTGGAGAGTTTCTTTCCTTGTGGTCCTATTTTTGATTTTGGTAGTATTTTGGTAGACAACTATATCCTTTTATTAATGTGACAGGTATGATGTGATATTTCAATGTGGTAGCTATTAACGTAACACTCCAACGATGTGACACTCTAAAAAAAATTAAAAATTCTTCAGTGTACTTTTCCTAAATGTGACAACGTGGCGGTTATGATGTGACACTCCAAAACTTTACCCAAAAAAAACTCTTTAGTATACTTTTCCCTAATGTGACAATGTAATGGGTATGATGTGACACTTTAAAAAAATAAAAATTTCTTAATATACTTTTCTCAAACGTAACAACATGACAGGTATGACGTGACACTCTAAAAAAATTAGTATATTTTTCTCAAACGTAACATGTGACACTCTAACGTGGCGGGTATGATGTAACACTCTAAAAAAAATTAAAAAAATTTAGTGTACTTTGTCCAAATGAGACACTCTATCACGACGGGTATGATGTAATACTAAAAAACTCTTTAGTTTACTTTTTTCAAAAATAACACTCTAATGTGACGGGCAAATGAGTCATTACACATCCAAAAGGACTAAATGGATCACAAGAAAAATATGGGACTATATATATTACAAGTTCAAAATACAGAACTTATTGGTCAATCCTCCATACAAAAATTACTTACACCATACATTCAAGAGACTTTTTTTTTTTATAGGCAAAAGGGAAAATTATATTGATGAAAGAAGCAAAATTATAAGCATAACTTACATCAATAAATAAAGGAAGTGCATAAAGTATCATAGCTAACACTTAACGTGTAAATAATTTTATGGTGTTATGCAGATAACAACTTTCATAATTCAAAATCGTGAATTATCATGTTTTTCACAAATAATAACATAATGCAGAAAATAAATAATATATCCAAATCAGTTATGCGAAATCTTCGAGTGATCCAAAATTGATTGAACATAAATTTAATAACAATATTAGTGGAAAAATGTTTCTTTCTCTTGAGCCTCTTTAAAATACGTTATATTCAGAATAATTGATAAGTGATTTAAATATACTTTTATAGGTAGAGAGAGAATCAGTTTCCTAATATAACTATAACTCCACTTGCTAATTAAAGTAGGAGACTTGAAAACTACTCCATCTATTAACCAATCAGATAATAACTTGTGGGTTAACATATGAAACTATAATTGATATTGTTATATCATATGGGTCACCATAATGACTAAATAATTAAATTCAGTCTTATATAACGATCTCAACTAGATTGATACCAAGAAACAAACACAATCATAGGCTAACACTTGACCCACAGATAGTTATAACAAAAAATGCTCTGACCCAGAACAATTATCCTAAATTTTGTAAAGAATATGTTTCATTTTGTAAAGAATATGTTTGTGTGGTGGAGATTCAAATTGTTTCAATGTGGGTTCTTATATAGAATGAATGTGAGTCATGTATTACATTTCTGAATAAAATTTTGAGTAAAATTTGTAAGTATGTAATATTATTGTAACAATAAGTTAGAAACCAAACTAATTAATCAATTATAAAAAAATTAATTTTAATTATACATATTACATGGGGATTGTACTAATATATATATTTTATTTTTTGTGATTGGTTGTTTGATTTGTTTGGCCTTTACAGATTAATCGGCCACACAAACATAATTTATATTATTTCTCTTTAAAAAAAACATAATTTATATTAGAAAAATTATAAACAAACAAAACAAAACAAAAAAGAAAAGAAAAAAAGAAAAGAAAAGAAACTTGCAAGGTTTGATCTTGATAGCACATCAAATCCTAATTTTGGATGATTCTATTTATACATCATTAATCTTCTCAGTATACACTATTACTTAATTCGCATCAATAATATTTTGAACTTTTGATTTTTTTCATTCAAGACACACCATAATATTACTCTTTTAACCTAAACCACACAACACAATACACACCCTAATGCAAGATGATGTACATACCATTAAAGTTGAAAAGACAATAAGATCCAAAATACAATTCATGGTAATCTTAGATTCTTCTCTCTCTCTCTCTCTCTCTCTCTCTCTCTCTCATGCCTCAAAAATTAACACAAAGCAGATTCATCAACTTTCATTGTTTAATGTTGTAACAACCCTCATACTGTTTACTGATTAATGACTGATTGATTACCGTTAATCACCAATTACTGTTAAACGGAACTAATAATGACTGATAACTGACTGACTGAAATTGGAAACCGAATTGATGGAGTATATGTTAGTTAAATTACATCCTATCTGTTTGATTGTATGAATATCTGTTCGTGCTTATATGTTTAAACTGCAAATTGAAGGCCTTATCGGCGGCCGAATCCAAAATTGATTGATGTTTAATGATTAACATAATTTATGTGATTTTATAGTATAATTATCTGAAAACTGATTAGGTATGATTAAATTAGATTAAAGTAAGCTAATTAAGAGTTGGACTTAATTACCGAATCGCCACCCTTAGTGGCCCACTCAATACACACACTTGAGCCTTGTATACACTTCAATTAGAGCATTTCATCAGCTCATTTCTTGAGCTTAACCGTCCATAGAGAGAGAGAGACAAGGGGAGTGAAGTTCATCTCAATTTTGCTTGAAGAATTGCTTACTAAATGAAGGAATTGGAACATAGGTTGCAAATTTAGCTTCCTCACCTTGTAACTAAAGCTCTAGGTAAGGAATTCAACCCCTCTTTGTTGTGTTTAAGCTCATTCATGCAAGATTCTTGAGCCTCTAGTGATTCAAATCTAGAATTGGTTCATTGTTGTTGATTTGAAACTCATTTCATGCATGCATGTTGTTAATGTAGAAGTTTGAGTTGAATTCATGGTAAAATGATACATGCATGTTCATAATTTTGTAATGGTTCATGTTTTCAACCTGTTTTTGGAGCAATTGGCTCCTTAGAGCATCAAATTGAAGCTTTGAAATGGTTTGAATTCATGCATGTTTGCATGTTCTTCATATTCTTGAAAATGGGTTTGAATATGGTTTTAAATTGACTCACCTTTGGGGCTTGAATTCATAAATTGAGCTTTGAAACTTGTTATACATTGAATTTAGTTATGTTTTCCAGAATTTGGGCCCAAGAGGTCGAGTTTGGAGTGGTAGAATGCTTGGTTTGAGCTTGGGAGGCAAATCTGGAAAGGTACAGCCGGAACTTAATGCGAATGTGAATGATGGGGACATAATTGCTTTGACCCAGAAGTTCAGCAAAATGAAACCGCCATCCTTTCAGGGAGGATTGGAACCGCTAAAGGCTGAAGCTTGGGTGCTTGAAA
>NW_021025123.1:1572259-1628538 GCF_004153795.1 Camellia sinensis
TTATTTCCCAACTGTGTAGCTTAGTGTGTGTTCAATCTGTTAACTGTGTAGGGTTGGCGGACTGGGGGACACGCTCTAGCATACTGTAGCCCAGAACTCTGTGAGTAACGATTGTGTAAAGATATGTTCAACTGACATCTTTTGAATACGGAACTGAACTGGACTGTTTACTGAACTGGTATTATTTACTGAATGAATGTATGTCCTTTATTTCTGAACTGTACTGTGGCATCCTTAGTACTTACTGTTTACTGTTACTGTTACTGCGACAGAATTCTCTGTCGGTTCCCTCGTGGAGCCACTACTGTTTTCTGACTGATGGCCATCATTACTGTTCGGTCTTTCTAGACCTACTGTTACTGTTATGCTAATGGATGTACCACATATGACTGTTTACTGTACTGAACGACTGAAATACTGATTGAATTGAACTGTTTTCATTGCTGTAAGGACATTCATTCTAAACCCCTTTACGCTTTATGTTATTCACTGGGCTTTAGCTCACTGTTTATATATATTTGTAGGTGCTCAGCCACCAGATCGGAGCTAGGAGCGTGGGTTAGACTCCAGTTTTGTCAAGCCAGCCTTTGTGCCTCACTGCGAGGTTCCGAGCCTATCTGCTAAGGCTTAGGGGTGTTTTAAGAATCCCCCCTTCTGTACTGTTTCACTGTTTTGTATAGACTGACTGTTCACTGTACTGCTATCTAGGGTTGAGTCCCTAATTTGAATGAACGTAAATATTGTGCATACTGTTCTGTACTGTTTATGTATAAATTCATGAAAAATCTTTTTTGGCATACAGACTGTCACAGCTCATTGGACATTGTTTAATTACTGTACTGGCTTCCGCCAGGCCCTGTACTCTGTTTTACTGTATTACTGTTCTGCAGGCCTTCGGTAATCTCAGATTACTGGCCGGTTACGGTGCTAAACCCATAGGGCCGGGTTTGGGTCGTGACAAATGTAAACGGAATTAAATCTCAATATTAATATCATCCACAGATCTTCAACATTTATATTCATAACCATCAAGAGATTTACAAAAAGAATATTCCACATGCGACTATACATTCAACATTCCTAATATATGAATCTATAGCATGTGGCATAGTAAGTCAAGTATGAATAAATGTCCCTAAGGGTTACAAATTCCTAAGCTTAAGCCCGGTTACACAAAAGTGATTTTCGAACCCATACATATAAAACTCTTAGCTTGTCAAAATCTTTACAACAAAGAGAAGAGTCTTGTGTTCTCAAAACATATTCCACGCCTCTAACTTGGCGGGATCATCATATCCTTTCTTACACAAAATCTCAGAGGGTAAGCACAAAGCCCTGTAGAAAAAATATCAACAAAGTACACACATTTTATACAATCTCATGGAATGAATGCATATGCCATGCCATGTTCAAAAAACATATATCTTTATCTTTGAAATTTTTGTGCATAATGCAATCTTGAGAATTTAATAATTCAATAGTTTTCAATGTAGTTCAAACGGGCGGTAAATACGACTCAAGCAAATCCCCGGTGCTAGTGTCTACAAGTAGGCGTATCAAGCACTACCAAATCCTATCTTACCGGCTTCTAACCGGAGGGTTTAGGCATCTACACGCGCGTGTTTCTGATCTTATATCAAGGACACTCATGCCAACTTAATTCTCAAACTACACCCCCTAAAAAGATTTTCCACCGTATTTATCCCAAAACAAATCAATATAATCTTGTTTCATAAAACAATTTCCTTTCTCAAAACAATACATTTTTCCAATGCAATATTCAATATCAATTGTATCAATGACAAAAATGGAATCGCTATACAAATGTCCAATGTAATAATAAAGTTCCATTTAAACATCTCAACAATGCTAATTTGAAAGGTGAAAAATAATTAAATCAAGTGCCAATGCAATATATTTCTTTATCAATTTGTGTTGAATTTATGGAACTTGGAAGCAACATGAGAGCAAACGGTATTGCGACGAAGTAATCGGTGTGGTATTCTACAAAAATTTAAACAAAAAATAGTTTTAGTATTGTTCATAAATACAATGTTGAAAAAACTTAATATGTTCATAAATTTATATTCAAACTAAACCAAAATGTTCAATTTTTTATGTAGAACGTTTAATACTTGTTCAACTTTAATAATATGAACAAAATGATTCTATTCAAATATAAATAATTGAACATTTTGTAAATGTTCAACTTTGTGTGCGTATGGAACGAATAAGCCATTATTGTAAGGATAAACAGTGGTATTTTGTTCCAAATCAATACGAACAAGATAAATAATAGAGTAAACTGACATTTTTATTGCTATTTTGTTCCAAATTAATGTCATCCATAATATGTATATCTTTAAAATCAATTGATTTCAATGTTTTAAAACCCTAAATCTTATTTTGAGTTTGAAAAATAATAGAAAATAGACTTGTTTTAGGTGATGGTGTGTATAGACATATTTGTGTTTTCTTATTTGAATTGTTGAAATGAGTATATACACATTCATATTCTCCTTGTTAGTCATTTTACTTGAGGATTTTATTATTGTATAAGTTTAATAGTTAAATGGTATGTATTGAGAGAAGGGATGATGTGTAAATAGAATCACGCCCTAATTTTTTAGTTATTTCAATTTAAACTTTAAAATTTTAAAATAATATCAATTTTAACTATCCATTAATATTAACCACTTTTTTCCTCCTTTATTGTTATTGACAACCACCTTGATCTTGATATATAGCAAATCAAATCATACTTTTTTTAATTATTTTAATTTAAACTTAAAATTTTAAAATAATATCAATTTTAACTATCCATTTGTATCCATAATTTAACCATTTTTTTTCCCTCTTTCATTATTGACAGCCACCTTGAACCTTTGCTGTCATCCATCACCACCCCTCCTTCCCAGTCCATTGCCACCATTCCATCAATTTTCTCAATCCAACGCTAATCCTCTTTTTTCCCGGTTCACGGTCACCGTCTCATTTAAAAAAAAAAAATATATATTTTTCCCTTAATATTAGATGATGTGGAGTACCCATTTTTATTTATGAGAAATCAAATATTTTAGGATAAATTACACTTACACCTCCTGAAATTTTAGATTTAATACATATCATTCCTGGATGTTTGAGAAATTGCATTGGACCCATGCCATTATAATTATTTAATCGGAATTAACATTGATATACAAAAGATATTGAATTCATATCTTCTCACTTTTTTTTGCTTCTTTTTTTTTTTCTTTTTCTTTTTCTTTCCTCTGCTTTACTTTTTTGTTTTTCCAATGTAATTTTCTCTATTTTTCTACTAAGAGTTGTTACCTTTTATATAAGTAGAGAGTTTGTGAAATGAGACTATTAACTACAGGAGTGAGAATATAATTTCTATAACGTCATGGGGTGAGATGTAATCCGACCAAATCTCAAGGGTGTTAGTGTAATTTACCCAACATTTTTTTTTATCATTTTAATTCAAATTATGTGTTACTATCTTATTAATTTTATGAGTTTTGTATATAAATTTTTTACTTATCATTTTTTATACACATATTTTTTTTTTGGATTGGAAAGATCTTTTTTTATTCGCTAAAATAATATCTTTAATCACTGATTCATAATTATATAGTTTTTATTTCTTTGTTCAGCTTCATAATTTATGAATATAAAAATTAGAATAAATTACAATTTTTTTTTTAGAATTTGATCATTGAAAACAAAATAAAGCTTATATATATATATATATATATTTTTTTAATTTTATCAAATTCAACTTTAATTGTTTGATTTTTTTTGCATCTAAATCAATTGCCCATTTCCGTCATGTAAAACCGATAGAAAAAAAATATTTTATCCATTAAACGGTATACATAAAATGTTTGAAATACAATATTTGTTTAATTTAATGACTAAAATATTATGTTTTTTCTTATTATTTTTACTTGACAAAAAAATATAAATAATTTAGATTGAAAATAAAGCAAAGGGGCGTCACATTGGACTCCACCCTAAAGCAAAGGGCGTTAATTGACCCAATTTGGGATGGATTTTTTCTTCTTCTTTTTATTACATATATTTGTGATTATTAAAATGATAATAATAATCAACACAATTGACCCCACTAAAAAAATGTGACTTTGAACCCTCCACTAACTTTGAACTCGTAAGAAAATTTAGGATCTATTGGTTCTGTTTTCTTTTACTTTGTTTTCATTTTTTTAAAAAAAAATAATGAAAAAATTCAAAAATATTCATAATTTGCATATTATATTCATTCTTTTTTAACATAAATAGTTTTTGAAAATCTAAAAATAACTTTTGGTATCTTCTAAAAAGAGGTTCCCCCCTCAAAAAAAAAAAAATATTAAAAAATATTTTTTAAAACAATTCATTAACAAATTTCATACTTAAATCTATAAAAATTAAATTTTAGATTCACACAATTAACAAAAACTTTTAAAGTCGTCATTGACCAATGTAATATGTATCATTATCTTTATCATAAAAATTCCACATGTTTATTATTTTCCATTCACTAAAAGTAATATCTTTCATTATCTCTATCTTCCACAGACAATGATGGATCTAAAGTGGTATATAGAAGGGTAGACTCGATTCAAGATATTTTATAAATATTCATATATTATAGTGAAAATTTAAAATAATTAAAAATTATAAGGATTTGCACCTCTAAACATACTTTCGCATATTCATAGTGATAATTCTAAATCCATCCCTTATTTATTATTTTAAATATATTTTTTCCTGCTGATAAAAAAAAGGCAAAAAAAATTAAAAAAACCAGTGGCAACTACAACAATTGACAATGGTATAAAAGAAAACAAAAAACACATGAAAAGAATAAGCTTACGCATCATGAAAAAGTTCAGATTAACTTCCTATCATACTGAACGATTTAACAGACAATAGATCATTTATATTTTTTTTTCTGTTCTTAAATTAAATATTGTTAAAAAAAAATCTATGATTAACGACTAAATGGACATGGACTAATAACTGGGAGATGAAAACTAACATTACAAAAAAATGTAAAATCGCAACAGAAATAGACAATTGTGAGAAATTTTGAATCTAATAAGTCGGTCCATTTAATTACAATATCAATTAATCAGGGTACCCACATTTGCATGAAAATGTACCTGAGGGAAAAAACCTTTGTTATCAAGAAAGTGTTGCTATCAATGAAATAAAATTTTATTTTACATGTGATTTTATTGTTTTATGAATAAGACATGATATAACATGTTGAAATATCCTAGAAAGAAAGAGATAAATAAACTAGCAAAAAATTAAGGAAGATTCAAAGTGTGAAAAAAAAAAATAGAGCAAGTTTGATGACCAAGTTTGTCTGCTTGGGAAAAACATCAACATGTATATATATTGAATTGAACAAGTTAATCTTTTTGAATTTTCTCCAATGATTTAATTTTTGATTAAATAAAATTACAAATTTCACTGGCGGAGTCGATGTGGTAGTATTAAATTTGTTGCCGTAGAAGTTAGGACCCTTCCAAATCCTAAATCTCGAAAACAAAGTGGTAGTGGGAGCACAACAGTCATTTTTGGTGTTAGGGGTCACTGTTGTGCGGCTCATGAGAATTATTTCGGATTTTATTTTCATCATTTGAATTATTCAATTTTTAAAGAACATTAAATAGAATATATTTGTAAAAAATCAAATTGATCGGATATTGATAGATCCTTCATCAACTCGAATTTGTATATATAAAAAACAAATATATAAGTGTTAAACTAAATACAAATATGAGTTGATAAAGGGTTTATCGATATTCGATCAATTTTTTTTTTTTTATAGGTATGTTCTAATCGATGTTCTTTAAAAGTTGAACGGTTCAGATGATAAAAATAAAGTCCGAAATAATTCCCGTTAGTCGCACAACAGTCATGGTTGTGCAAGTGGCATAGTAGTGACTCCAACTCCTCACTTTTGTGCACTTAATGGGGCTTACTCGGGTCTCATTTTGATAATCCGAGCCATTTATTTTTTTAAAGTGCATTAAGTAGAATATACTTACAAAATATCAAGTTAATTAGACATCAATAGTTATTTCATCAAATCACATTTATATTTTAAAAAATGAATGCTAAATATGATTTTAAATATAAAATTAAATACAAATATTATTTAATAAAAGGACTACTGATATCCAAAGAGAATACCATTGGAGGTGCAACAGGCACAGTAGCCACCTGTCTTTCCTAAATCTCACTTTCAATTTATTAACATGGTTTGAAATTAGAATTTTTAATTTTTTTTTAAGATCATGTTATTGGTGTGGTTTTCAATTTATGATTATATATTTTCAGTAGGCAATGTGAATGTTCTAAGTTTATTATAAACAAATGAAAGTGCATTTTTATTCATGGAGCAAGTTTTTTTTACATATATATTTATTTTATTTTCCTCTCATGATTTTGCTTTAGTTTTTACCACAACAAAATACCTTAGTGAACAACTTCAATTTAAAAGATAATAATTCATTTACTATATTTTCATACCACATTTAAGTTCCCATGTAGTGAAG
Organism: Camellia sinensis; assembly: GCF_004153795.1. Taxonomy (NCBI): domain Eukaryota; kingdom Viridiplantae; phylum Streptophyta; class Magnoliopsida; order Ericales; family Theaceae; genus Camellia; species Camellia sinensis. The sequence continues at coordinate 1,578,835 of NW_021025123.1, forward strand.
AAACTCATTGCACTAAAGTTATGTTTACTTGGACAGATTAAATTAGACGGTTAAGTTTTAAGATTATTAATCTGTTTGGATTATTTAACCAATTTCATGTTTGGATTGGTCCAATTAATTTGATAATATAATCAATTAATCCCAACTTTATTCTAATATCTCATTTTCTATCCCACCCTTCATCTTATATTCAGTTGTCCCATATGAAAGATGTCATGATCAGGTGTTCTATAAGTCTGGACCCCAACTTTATTAGCTAAATTTGAAATTATGTATTTTGTTAAATTATTAATTCAATCTAAAATTATGTCACTTTAAATAAATGTGGCCTCACAGATGTGAATATGCCACAATTGATAGTGAGTTCAAATTTTGTTGAATTTATAATTGAAGTAAAACGATATAATATATATATATATATATATATTTGTAAACTTGAGCATCTGAATTAAAATAAGTAAATTGGGTTTGGATTATAAATTTGAAAAAGTAAAAAGAAGGTGAGGAAAATAAAGAAAAATTTAACATATTTCATTCACAGATTCTTTAGGATGAATTACACTAACAGTTCTTATAATTTGGGGCTTGTATTACTTTGGTCATTGACTCCTGCTGATAAAAAAAAGGCAAAAAAATAAAAAACCAGTGACAACTACAACAATTGACAATGGTAAAAAAGAAAACAAAAAAACATGAAAATAATAAGCTTACGCATCATGAAAAAGTTCAGATTAATTGTTTATGCACATTATTAACTTCCTATCATACTGAACGATTTAACAGACAATAGATCATTTATGTTTTATTTTCTGTTCTTAAATTAAATATTGTTAAAAAAAAATCTATGATTAACGACTAAATGGACATGGACTAATTACTGGGAGATGAAAACTAACATTACAAAAAAATGTAAAATCGCAACATAAATAGACAATTGTGAGAAATTTTGAATCTAATAAGTCGGTCCATTTAATTACAATATCAATTAATCAGGGTACCCACATTTGCATGAAAATGTACCTGAGGGAAAAAACCTTTGTTATCAAGAAAGTGTTGCTATCAATGAAATAAAATTTTATTTTATGAATAAGACATGATATAACATGTTGAAATATCCTAGAAAGAAAGAGATAAATAAAATAGCAAAATATTAAGGAAGATTCAAAGTGTAAAAAAAAAAAAAGAAGAAAAAAAAGAGCAAGTTTGATGATCAAGTTTGTCTGCTTGGGAAAAACATCAACATGTATATATATTGAATTGAACAAGTTAATCTTTTTGAATTTTCTCCAATGATTTAATTTTTGATTAAATAAAATTACAAATTTCACTGGCGGAGTCGATATGGTAGTATTAAATCTTGTTGCCGTAAAAGTCAGGACCCTTCCAAATCCTAAATCTCGAAAACAAAGTGGTAGTGGGAGCGCACAACAGTCATTTTTGGTGTTAGGGGTCACGGTTGTGCGGCTCATGGGAATTATTTCGGATTTTATTTTCACCATTTGAATTATTCAATTTTTAAAGAACATTGAATAGAATATATTTGTAAAAAATCAAATTGATCGGATATTGATAGATTCTTCATCAACTCGAATTTGTATATATAAAAAACAAATATATAAGTGTTAAACTAAATACAAATATGAGTTGATAAAGGGTTTAACGATATTCGATCAATTTTTTTTTTTTTTACAGGTATATTCTAATCGATGTTCTTTAAAAGTTGAACGGTTTGAATGATAAAAATAAAGTCCGAAGTAATTCCCGTGAGTCGCACAACAGTCATTGTTGTGCAAGCGGCATAATAGTGACTCCAACTCCTCACTTTTGTGCACTTAATGGGGCTTACTCAGGTCTCATTTTGATAATTCGAACCGTTTATTTTTTAAAATGCATTAAGTAGAATATACTTGCAAAATATCAGGTTAATCAAACATCAATAGTTATTTCATCAAATCACATTTATATTTAAAAAAATGAATGCTAAATATGATTTTAAATATAAAATTAAATACAGATATTATTTAATAAAAGGACTACTGATATCCAAAGAGAATACCATTGGAGGTGCAACAAGCACAGTAGCCACCTGTCTTTCCTAAATCTCACTTTCAATTTATTAACATGGTTTGAAATTAGAATTTTTAATTTTTTTTAAGATCATGTTATTGGTGTGGTTTTCAATTTATGACTATACATTTTCATTTTATGATTATACATTTTCATTAGGCAATGGGGGTGTTTGGGAAGTAACTTTTTTGGCTTTTTTTTGGCTAAAATAGTACTAAAAGACAAAATAGGCTAAAATAATTAATAAGACAAAATATCATATTAAACCCATAATCATTTGACTTTTTCTCTCACAAATATCACATTCAACTACAAAAAAATCAAACTATCTTTCCAAATACAAAAGTTTTAGCCTCCTAAAATAGCCAAAAACTAAAATAATAACTTCCCAAACATCCACAATGTGAATGTTTTAAGTTTATTATAAACAAATGAAAGTGCATTTTTATTCATGGAGCAAGCTTTTTTTATATATTTATGAGAGGGTAATTTTTGTGAAAATTGGGCTGAGCTGGGAGATGGTCATTATGGCCTACAATACGAAGGGCTGAGTAAAAAGGCCGTAAAGTTACTCCGGCCCAAGAAAGGTACAAAATTACTCCGGCCCGAGATAAATGTAATGTTACTCCGGTCCAGAATCGACTTGGAGTTAGACCGGTTTCAAAGTTAGTTCGGTCATGGCGCATTGTGGTTAGAATGGTCAGAACCTTACTACTCGGTAGTTCGGTCTAAACACACCATGGTTAGTACATAAGAGAACCGAGATAAGGTGTAGCGAAAGGAAGAACCGAACTAAGAATAGTTCGGCCTACTCTGCGGCTCAGCATAGCCATAATTACTTCGGTCATGAAGGAGTTCGACTATGGTAAAAACCATCTCACTTGGTTTAAGCAGTGAGGGGTGTTAAAGGATAAGCATTATCTTTTAGGAGTATGAATCCTAGGAGGACTCTGCATGGAGGAGTAGAAGTCTTACTAGGATTATGCCACGCGAAACCTATAAAAGCTCACAAACATCACATTGGAAGAGGTAACACACAACTTTGCTTTTTAAATACACCGATCTTTCTATCTATATGTCAAGCTTATTGACTTAGGCATCGGAAAGGTTTCCGGCACACACCCGCCGGCTAACTCACGTTTGTGTTTTCAGGTGATAAAGCGACGACGTACAGAGGAGCGCAGACTTGATCAACAGGATTATACGAGAAAATTTATTTCTTTCCCGTACAATTTATTTATTTTATTTTTCTGTCATGATTTTGCTTTAGTTTTTACAACAACAAAATACCTTTGAACAACTTCAATTTAAAAGATAATAATTCATTTACTATATTTTCATACCACATTTAAGTTCTCATGTAGTGAAGAAACCCATTGGGTGTGTGCTTGACCTGGTCTATCGGGTGCCCCAATTAACATTCTGCGCCTGTCAAAGTCTTCATCGCACTAGCTGCTTTGTATGACCATAGAAGTAAAAAATTTGGAGATATATAGAGGGTACTTCAACATCAGAAATGGGCACTGAGCCAACCTGTCTAAAAAATTTATTGACTAAAAAATTTGTCAAGAAATTTACTAACATGAAACAAGTGTAGATGAGATTTAGGTGGAGACTCAAAAGCCAGTTTATTGACTAAAAGAATTTATTTTTGTTAAAAACTATCTTCATTCATTTGACAAATGTAATTCATGTCAAAAAGTTTACTTTAATCATTTTAAGAAGTTATTAAAAAAAGAAAAAAAAGTAAAGAATGTATTAAATAAATTAGCATTAAATTTATTTTTAGCTTATAAACTAATTTTTAGTTTACCTCAAAAGAAGTTTTAATTGGTATATTATGGGATCTATGATTGGAATTAATTTGAACCAAACATCAATATTTTACTTGTGAATAAAATTTTACCTACAAATCCAAAGTATTTAGTATTATTACCCAAAATAAGCAACCAGACTTGGGAGGACTATGAATAGTGTTATTTTTATTTATTTATTGATAATGATCATGGGTTGAAACATTTATGAAAAATCATAAATAAGTGAGACAGTCTTAAAATAATTATATTAGAGGTAAAAGTTTTTTTGGTGCAAGTTTGACGCATAAAAAAGATTTATACTAAAATACAAAAACCACTTACACCATACATTCAGGCTTGGTTTGGGAAGTGGGTTGGCTTTTTGGCTTTTTTAGCTATTTTAGCCTGGGCTAAAAAACTTGGTTTGGGAAGGGCTTTTTGGCTTTTTGGCTTTTTTGACTTTTTTTGTGAGAGAAGAATGTAATGATTATGGGTTGGATGTGATGTTTTGTTTGTTATGACTAAAATAGCCTATTTTGTTTTTTGTGGCTAAAATAACCAAAAAAGCCTGAAAACTAACTTGCCAAACAGAGGCTCAAGAGACTTTTTTTTTTTTGATAACGGAAAGGGAAAACTTTATTGACGAAAGAAGCAAAATTACAAGCATAACTTACATCAATAAAAGAGGGAAGTGCACAAAGTATCATAACTAACACTTAACATGTAAATAATTTTATGGTGTTATGCATATGATAACTTTCATAATTTAAAATCGTGAACTATCATGTTTTTCACAAATAATAGCATAATGCGGAAAATAAATAATGTATCCAAATCAGTTATGCGAAACCTTTGAGTGATCCAAAATTAATTGAATATAAATCTAATAACAATATTAGTAGAAAAATGTTTCTCTCTTGACCCTACGTTATATTCAAAATAATTGATAGGTAATCTAAATATACTTTTATAGGTAGAGAGAGGACCAATTTTCTAATATAACTATAACTTCACTAGCCTATCAAAGTAGGAGACTTGGAAACTACTCAATTTATTAACCAATTAGATAATAACTTGTGATTCAAGATATCGAACTATAATCTTATTAAACCTATAATTGTTATTGTCATATAATGTGAGTTACCATAATGACTAAATAATTAAATTTAATTTTATATAATTATCTCAATTAGATTGACACAGAAAAACAAATATAATCCTATGCTATCACTTTACCTATAGACTGGTGAGAGCCAATCCGAAAGAGCAGAGAAAAAAACAGAGGCAAGCTAAAAGAGAAAACACCACCAAGAGCACTGACACACCAAATAGCACTTCTACACTACCAATTAATGGCAGAGGCTGAAAGACACAGAGACTACTCACACTCCTCTGCTTATAAACATACCTAACCTGTTTCAGATTTGATACAATGTCATGCACTGAGTGCTTCACCCCATTTAAATTTGATTTGGCGCAGAAAGCAACCCTTACCTTCACCAATTCCCCTAATTCTGCAAAATATGCTTGGCCTTCATTGAATAAACACTCATTCCTTAGCTTCTATACTGATCACATTAGGCCCAAAGGAACAACCTTCCAAATTATACTGTTATGAATTAAAAGAGACTTAAACTGTTAGGCCTCCGTTTGGGAAAGAAGGTTTGGGTTAAAATAGTCATATAAGACAAAATAGATTATTTTAACTCAATAAGACAAAACATCACATCTAACTTATAATCATTACATTCTTCCTATCACAAAAAGTCAAAAAAATCAAAAAATCTTTCTCAAAACGAGACTTTTTAGTCTCAAGCTAAAAAAGTCAAAAAATTAAAAAGGCTATTCACTTTCTAAACGAAACTTATGAAATAAAATTATTTTTTTAATATCCAACTAAAATGCAATTTCCAAGTGGAAAACTGATTCTGTTAGTATGTCATGCCTATGCTCTACTATTATCTCACGAGTTTGAAGAGAGTTGAGTGGCTAGGACTTCCTCATGAGTCGGCCTAGGACTTCCATAAGAATCACAATTTTAGACTAATGATATTTCTCATTTGGATTTATTTTAGGCCATGTTTTATTAGTAGAATTAATAGTGAGAGAATTAACAAGTTATTAAATTAGTGCATGATTAGTTATGCAATTAAATTAGTGAAATAAATAACTTTATTTTATCCACATTTATTTTACAATGATATGGAAATATATAATCCCAATAATATGTTTGTTTTGTATTATTAATTATAGGATTAAAAAATTGCTAATTTTGTTAGATAACAAAAATTGTAACCAAATACTATAATGTAAATCATATGAATTAATAATTCTAATCCTATCCTATAGGCGTGTTAATCAAACATCCATTATTGTTTTATTTCACCAATTATTCAAACTATGTGTACGTTAACCTTTCATAATATGTCAATTTTTGCTGTAACTTTAGTTATCTCTTTTTCTTATGGTATCTGTGTGAGTGATTTTTCGACTACACTGCCAACTCAGTATTCAGGTGGAGAGCACTGGCAGAATAGATGACACCTGTCTGACCTGCAACAGAAAGAGAAGATTCCGGCGGTAGTTCGTCCACCCGGGAGCACTCCGACGATCAAGTCAGTATATCTCTCAAAGACAATCAATAGTGCTAAACTCACTATTCAGAATATAAATTGCGTACCTTAGACTCATGGGGGTGCCTCTCTTTTATAGCAAACTCAATCCTAGTCCCAATAGAAGCCTAGCTCTAATGGACTTAGGATTACTGCTAATCTTGGACTCATTGTAGGATTAGGATAAACTCTCTAAGAGTCTTATCTTTATCCAAATTGAAGTCTTCTCCCATTCTAGGACTCTTGTCCCTTATCCGCTTATCTCGAATTCTGGTATTGCCGTAGAATACCTCGGCAGTGCCTCAAATATCTCGGCAAACATGATCTGCCCACGTAGCACCTCGGCTAACAACCTCGGCCATGTGGACTACTCAAAAAATATGTCCCCACAACTACCCCCTAGGTTCTATTACCTCGACAAACTGAGGTAATGGAACCTATATTATCTCTTTCATCTAGCACGTCGGCTAAGCTTGCTTCATCATTTATTGCCGAAGTCAGAACTCGTCGGTTCAGTATGACCCAAACCTATAGTCTGCTTTCATCAAGGCTTTGGAACCAACAACCAAATTCATTCAAGTTTCTCAGCCAAAACTGTCCTTCTAGCCGAGGTATTTATTTCATTAAATCAAGAACTTCAAGAGTTTTCTTCATGGGTATGAGCTGACACGTACAATTTTTCAACCGTTTTTGCCACGCATCTTTCCTCTACTGAGCCGTGTCTGATATGCGTCATTAAGTCGCCTTGCATCTGTGTATTTGATCAAAATCTCTTCACTCTCTCCGTCTTTTCACTTCTGCATCTTCGTTTTTGTTTAAACTTTCTCTTTCAAATCCTCTATTGCTGCTTTTGCGAAACTTTCTGTAACCAGTTTCACTCTCCCCTCTGGTGAGGCTTCTACTGCACTTCCTTGTTTACGGCCACCGTCTGATCCCGGCAAATTTTACTTCGGCTTCATTGCTTTACTCGCCCATGTCTTTTGATCATTTAACCTGTATCTTGAATTTCACCATGTACTGAACAAGTATTGTCTTTGTACCTTGTACTTTTTTGTTACTCAAACAATTTATTCTTCAATGTCAGGCCGAAATGCCTTCTTTCCTTATCTGAATGCATTTTTTAACTTCTTCTTTCAAGTGTTTTGAATGTTTACCCTTTTCTTAATGCCTTGTATGATTCCATACTTAGAATATAATTTGCATGTCTTCAACATACACCTTAACTGTGCAATCTCCCCAAGTTAACATACCTCGGACAAAACCTCCAACCTTACTTATCTCGGTCTCGGTTTAACACTTGAAAACATTGTAACAAATATTTTCACAAATGTTGCTTTTACTTCTTAAGACTTCTGTCTTCCATTATCTTCCAAGTCTTGGTAACATAGTCACCTTGGCACGTGTATAGATACTTCTATAACCTTGGATTTAACTTCAACTTGTAAATTTTCTCAAAATTTCAACAAGCGTTAAATCAATCTTCTTTCTCGGTTTAACTTTAACTTGTAAATTCTATCAGAATTTCAACAAGTGTTAAACATGATCTCGATTTAACTTCAACTTGTAAATTCTCTCAGAATTTCAACAAATGTTAGACATCATCTCAGTTTAACTTCAACTTGTAAATTTTATATTATTCTTTTCTTATTATTTTTACTTGACACAAATATATAAATAATTTAGATTGAAAATAAAGCAAAGGGGCGTCGCATTGGACTCCACCCTAAAGCAAAGGGCGTTAATTGACCCAATTTGGGATGGATTTTTTCTTCTTCTTTTTATTACATATATTTGTGGTTTTCAATTTATGATTATATATTTTCAGTAGGCAATGTGAATGTTCTAAGTTTATTATAAACAAATGAAAGTGCATTTTTATTCATGGAGCAAGTTTTTTTTATATATATATTTATTTTATTTTCCTCTCTTGATTTTGCTTTAGTTTTTACCACAACAAAATACCTTAGTGAACAACTTCAATTTAAAAGATAATAATTCATTTACTATATTTTCATACCACATTTAAGTTCTCACGTAGTGAAGAAACCCATTGGGTGTGTGCTTGACCTGGTCTATCGGGTGCCCCAATTAACATTCTGCGCCTGTCAAAGTCTTCATCGCACTAGCTGCTTTGTATGACCATAGAAGTAAAAAATTTGGAGATATATAGAGGGTACTTCAACATCAGAAATGGGCACTGAGCCAACCTGTCTAAAAAATTTATTGACTAAAAAATTTGTCAAGAAATTTACTAACATGAAACAAGTGTAGATGAGATTTAGGTGGAGACTCAAAAGCCAGTTTATTGACTAAAAGAATTTATTTTTGTTAAAAACTATCTTAATTCATTTGACAAATGTAATTCATGTCAAAAAGTTTACTTTAATCATTTTAATAAGTTATTAAAAAAAGAAAAAAAAGTAAAGAATGTATTAAATAAATTAGCATTAAATTTATTTTTAGCTTATAAACTAATTTTTAGTTTACCTCAAAAGAAGTTTTAATTGGTATATTATAGGATCTATGATTGGAATTAATTTGAACCAAACATCAATATTTTACTTGTGAATAAAATTTTACCTACAAATCCAAAGTATTTAGTATTATTACCCAAAATAAGCAACCAGACTTGGGAGGACTATGAATAGTGTTATTTTTATTTATTTATTGATAATGATCATGGGTTGAAACATTTATGAAAAATCATAAATAAGTGAGACAGTCTTAAAATAATTATATTAGAGGTAAAAGTTTTTTTGGTGCAAGTTTGACGCATAAAAAAGATTTATACTAAAATACAAAAACCACTTACACCATACATTCAGGCTTGGTTTGGGAAGTGGGTTGGCTTTTTGGCTTTTTTAGCTATTTTAGCCTGGGCTAAAAAACTTGGTTTGGGAAGGGCTTTTTGGCTTTTTGGCTTTTTTGACTTTTTTTGTGAGAGAAGAATGTAATGATTATGGGTTGGATGTGATGTTTTGTTTGTTATGACTAAAATAGCCTATTTTGTTTTTTGTGGCTAAAATAACCAAAAAAGCCTGAAAACTAACTTGCCAAACAGAGGCTCAAGAGACTTTTTTTTTTTTGATAACGGAAAGGGAAAACTTTATTGACGAAAGAAGCAAAATTACAAGCATAACTTACATCAATAAAAGAGGGAAGTGCACAAAGTATCATAACTAACACTTAACGTGTAAATAATTTTATGGTGTTATGCATATGATAACTTTCATAATTTAAAATCGTGAACTATCATGTTTTTCACAAATAATAGCATAATGCGGAAAATAAATAATGTATCCAAATCAGTTATGCGAAACCTTCGAATGATCCAAAATTAATTGAATATAAATCTAATAACAATATTAGTAGAAAAATGTTTCTCTCTTGACCCTACGTTATATTCAAAATAATTGATAGGTAATCTAAATATACTTTTATAGGTAGAGAGAGGACCAATTTTCTAATATAACTATAACTTCACTAGCCTATCAAAGTAGGAGACTTGGAAACTACTCAATTTATTAACCAATTAGATAATAACTTGTGATTTAAGATATGGAACTATAATCTTATTAAATCTATAATTGTTATTGTCATATCATGTGAGTTACCATAATGACTAAATAATTAAATTAAATTTTATATAATTATCTCAATTAAATTGACACAGAAAAACAAATATAATCCTATGCTATCACTCGACCTATAGACTGGTGAGAGCCAATCCGAAAGAGCAGAGAAAAAAACAGAGGCAAGCTAAAAGAGAAAACACCACCAAGAGCACTGACACACCAAATAGCACTTCTACACTACCAATTAATGGCAGAGGCTGAAAGACACAGAGACTACTCACACTCCTCTGCTTATAAACATACCTAACCTGTTTCAGATTTGATACAATGTCATGCACTGAGTGCTTCACCCCATTTAAATTTGATTTGGCGCAGAAAGCAACCCTTACCTTCACCAATTCCCCTAATTCTGCAAAATATGCTTGGCCTTCATTGAATAAACACTCATTCCTTAGCTTCTATACTGATCACATTAGGCCCAAAGGAACAACCTTCCAAATTATACTGTTATGAATTAAAAGAGACTTAAACTGTTATGCCTCTGTTTGGGAAAGAAGGTTTGGGCTAAAATAGTCATATAAGACAAAATAGATTATTTTAACTCAATAAGACAAAACATCACATCTAACTTATAATCATTACATTCTTCCTATCACAAAAAGTCAAAAAAATCAAAAAATCTTTCTCAAAACGAGACTTTTTAGTCTCAAGCTAAAAAAGTCAAAAAATTAAAAAGGCAATTCACTTTCTAAACGAAACTTATGAAATAAAATTATTTTTTTAATATCCAACTAAAATGCAATTTCCAAGTGGAAAACTGATTCTGTTAGTATGTCATGCCTATGCTCTACTATTATCTCACGAGTTTGAAGAGAGTTGAGTGGCTAGGACTTCCTCATGAGTCGGCCTAGGACTTCCATAAGAATCACAATTTTAGACTAATGATATTTGTCATTTGGATTTATTTTAGGCCATGTTTTGTTAGTAGGATTAATAGTGGAAGAATTAACAAGTTATTAAATTAGTGCATGATTAGTTATGCAATTAAATTAGTGAAATAAATAATTTTATTTTATCCACATTTATTTTACAATGATATGGAAATATATAATCCCAATAATATCTTTGTTTTGTATTATTAATTGTAGGATTAAAAAATTACTAATTTTGTTAGATAACAAAAATTGTAACCAAATACTATAATGTAAATCACATAAATTAATAATTCTAATCCTATCCTATAGGCGTGTTAATCAAACATCCATTATTGTTTTATTTCACCAATTATTCAAACTATGAGTACATTAACCTTTCATAATATGCCAATTTTTGCTGTAACTTTAGTTATCTCTTTTTCTTATGGTATCTGTGTGAGTGATTTTTCGACCACACTGCCAACTCAGTATTCAGCTAGAGAGCACTGGCAGAATAGATGTCACCTGTCTGACCTGCAACAGAAAGAGAAGATTCCGGCGATAGTTCATCCACCCGGGAGCACTCTGACGATCAAGTCAGTATATCTCTCAAAGACAATCAATAGTGCTAAACTCACTATTCAGAATATAAATTGCGTACCTTAGACCCATGGGGGTGCCTCTCTTTTATAGCAAACTCAATCCTAGTCCCAATAGAAGCCTGGCTCTAATGGACTTAGGATTACTGCTAATCTTGGACTCCTAGTAGGATTAGGATAAACTCTCTAAGAGTCTTATCTTTATCCAAACTGAAGTCTTCTCCCATTCTAGGACTCTTGTCCCTTATCCGCTTATCTCGAATACTGGTATTGCCGTAGAATACCTCGGCAGTGCCTCAAATATCTCGGCAAACATGATCTGCCCACGTAGCACCTCGGCAAACATGATCTGCCCACGTAGCACCTCGGCTAACAACTTCGGCCATGTGGACTACTAAAAAAATATGTCCTCACAACTGCCCTCTAGGTTCTATTACCTCGGCAAACTGAGGTAATGGAACCTATATTATCTCTTTCATCTAGCACGTCGGCTAAGCTTGCTTCATCATTTATTGCCGAAGTCAGAACTCGTCGGTTCAGTATGACCCAAACCTATAGTCTGCTTTCATCAAGGCTTTGGAACCAACAACCAAATTCATTCAAGTTTCTCAGCCAAAACTGTCCTTCTAGCCGAGGTATTTATTTCATTAAATCAAGAACTTCAAGAGTTTTCTTCATGGGTATGAGCTGACACGTACAATTTTTCAACCGTTTCTGCCACGCATCTTTCCTCTACTGAGCCGTGTCTGATACACGTCATTAAGTCACCTTGCATCTGTGCATTTGATCAAAATCTCTTCACTCTCTCCGTCTTTTCACTTCTGCATCTTCGTTTTTGTTTAAACTTTCTCTTTCAAATCCTCTATTGTTGCTTTTGCGAAGCTTTCTGTAACCAGTTTCACTCTCCCCTCTGGTGAGGCTTCTGCTGCACTTCTTTGTTTACGGCCACCGTCTGATCCCGGCAAATTTTACTTCGGCTTTATTGCTTTACTCGCTCATGTTTTTTGATCATTTAACCTATATCTTGAATTTCACCATGTACTGAACATGTATTGTCTTTGTACCTTGTACTTTTTTGTTACTCAAACAATTTATTCTTCAATGTCAGGCCAAAGTGCCTTCTTTCCTTATCTGAATGCATTTTTTAACTTCTTCTTTCAAGTGTTTTGAATGTTTACCCTTTTCTTAATGCCTTGTATGATTCCATACTTAGAATATAATTTGCATGTCTTCAAAATACACCTTAACTGTGCAATCTCCCCAAGTTAACATACCTCGGACAAAACTTCTAACCTTACTTATCTCGGTCTCGGTTTAACACTTGAAAACATTGTAACAAATATTTTCACAAATGTTGCTTTTACTTCTTAAGACTTCTGTCTTCCATTATCTTCCAAGTCTTGGTAACATAGTCACCTTGGCACGTGTATAGATACTTCTATAACCTTGGATTTAACTTCAACTTGTAAATTTTCTCAAAATTTCAACAAGCGTTAAATCAATCTTCTTTCTCGGTTTAACTTTAACTTGTAAATTCTCTCAGAATTTCAACAAGTGTTAAACATGATCTCGATTTAACTTCAACTTGTAAATTCTCTCGAAATTTCAACAAGTGTTAAACATGATCTTGGTTTAACTTGAACTTGTAAATTCTCTCAGAATTTCAACAAGTGTTAAACATCATCTCGGGTTAACTTCAACTTGTAAACTTTTCTCAAGTTTCAACAAGTGTTAAACATCACCTCGGTTTAACTTCAACTTGTAAACTTTTCTCAAGTTTCAACAAGTGTTAAACATCATTTCGGTTTGTAAAATTCCAACTCCCAAGCATCATTCTTCAGTCATTTGCCCCTTAATATGAACTTAAGTTCCACTTGGGTTCTCATTAGGCATGTGACTTTGACCTTGATATTGCTCTATGGGCAGGGGATCTGCCCCCTGCATGGCTTCCACATACTCAAAAAAAAAAAAGAAAATAATTCTTTAACTTAGGCCAGGCTTTTCTCTTTTCGGACTTAATCATCTAAGCCGATATCTTGTTTTCGGGGATCTGGGATTCCAGATCTAAAATCTGGGATCTGCTCACTTGGGCTAGGCTCTTGTCTTCTCGTGTCCAGTATTATCTCGGCTTTGCTTCGGTGAACCATTTCTCTTCTCTTGTTTGGACGCCTTTGTCCCCAGCGTGTCTTCCTCGGCTCTGGCATACTTTTCTATTCTGGCCATCAACTCCTCTATGCTTCTTGGCAATGTCTTTGCCAATGATTTTCGAAGCAGGCAGTCATCCTTCAAGCCGTTTTTAAACGACATGACCGCTACCTTTTGGTTGTATCCTGGTATTCGGTTGAATACATCATAATACCTTTTGGCATAGGCCCTACGGCTTTCATCCTCGCCGATCTTCAGGGCCATTAAGGCGTCTACCCTCAATAGTTGTAGTTTGTTTGTCACGAACCGGGCCACAAACATCTCGGCCAGGCCTTCCCAGGTTTTCATAATTCCTTTCGTCAACTTGTGAAACCAATCCGATGCAATTTTCCCAAATGATGAGGGGAACACTTTGCAGAGCAACGGCTCGTTCCCAGTGTATAATGCCATCGCGTTCAGGTATAATCCGACGTGAAAGTTGGGGTCCGATTTCCCATCGTATACTGGAACCTCGGCATACTGAATCTCTTCGGGACCTCAACTTTGTCTAATTCTTCCGAGAACGGTGTTCTCGGTTTGACCGGGGAGGTTACCTCGGCATCTTGTTGCTTCCTCTGTAGGTGATCTCCCAAATCCTCTTTGGCTCGTCCAAGGGCTCGGCTATTTCCGGATTTCAGCCTCTTTGGGGCACTACTTCTAGTGTCATCGTGAGTCCTTCTGGACCTCCATCCACTGGTCGTGTCGAAACAGAGTTCCTTCCGCTGAACATTCCGATGTTCTTTGGTGCAGGTTTCTTTTGTTCGACGTGCCTTCTGGGATTCTCCATTCCCGACCTCCCGCGAAGACCGGTGAGAATGTCCCCTGGTCCCGCCATGCAGAGGGACTGCAGGAACCGTTTTCTGCCCCCCTTTCTAGGCACCTTTCTTGGCCGTTGGAATCGGTGTATCTTGTACTGGGAACGGTGGCTGCATGACGTTGTTCTGCATCATGAAATTAACGACCGTTTGCAAGTCCGCCAATTTTTCCGTCATTCCCTTTATCTCATCGTCCCTCCGCAGACATCTATCTTTCCATACCTAGAGGTCGTTCTCGTTATAATACCCGCTTCGGTCCGATTTCTTCGGTACGCCGCCCTCCTGGCCAACGACCTTTCCTCCGTGATTCTTATCACGAGTCTCTTTGTTGCAGTTGTCTTCTTCGACATCAAGGTCATTATGTTTTCCACTCTCGGTAGGGGTGTCGTCCCCATCCTTTTCTTTCTGTCCGTTGTTGGCCATCTATTCTCCTTTCTTTCCCACAGACGGCGCCAAATTGTGTAAGTGATTTTCCGACCACACTGCCAACTCAGTATTCAGCTGGAGAGCACTGGCAGAGTAGATAGCACCTGTCTAACCTACAACAGAAAGAGAAGATTCTGGCAGTGGTTCGTCCACCCGGGGGCACTCCGACGATCAAGTCAGTATATTTCTCAAAGATAATCAATAGTGCTAAACTCACTATTCAGAATATAAATTGCATACCTTAGACCCATGGGGGTGCCTCTCTTTTATAGCAAACTCAATCCTAGTCCCAATAGAAGCCTAACTCTAATAGACTTAGGATTACTGCTAATCTTGGATTCCCAGTAGGATTAGGATAATCTCTCTAAGAGTCTTATCTTTACCCAAACTGAAGTCTTCTCCTATTCTAGGACGCTTGTCCCTTATCTGCTAGTCTTGGACTCCTAGTAGGATTAGGATAAACTCTCTAAGAGTCTTATCTTTACCCAAACTGAAGTCTTCTCCCATTCTAGGACTCTTGTCCCTTATCCACTTATCTCGGATTCTGGTATTATCGCAGAATACCTCGGCAGTGCCTCAAATATCTCGACAAATATGATTTGCCCATATAACACCTCGGCCAACAACCTCGGCCACGTAAACTATCCAAAAAATGTCTTCACAGTATAAACTCTGTTAATTATTGATAGAAAATTGACACCATGTGGGAGCCAATTAATTTTGTTGGAACATGGACCCGTAATTAATCTCTAATTTGAATTTTCCCCTTCACCTACTACCACATCTTCCATTCTTTTGTTTTTTTGTTTTGTTTTGTTTTGTTTTATTTTTTTTTTCCTTTTGGTTTAAGGAAAAAGAGTATTGAGGGTTAAATATATATATTTTCATAAAAAAAATTACTGATATTAACAAAATCAATTGATTGACTTAATAGTTGACTAACAGAAAGGGATATTTTGTCATATAATTTGAAACCTCAAGGGCAAACTGTATTTTTCAAAATCTAAAGGAAAAAATTTATATTTTAAACAAACTATAACTTACTCTGCATAATTTAGTATGGTTGACAAAAAAAAGAAGAAGAAAGTAATTACATATTTACTGTTAATTCTAGTTTGTCGGCAATTTTGACTACTACCTAGCATAATTTCAAAAATTATAAGGGAAGCCCATATAATTGTTAGACACTGTAGAGGAAGTACATATAATTTTTAAAAAAATCATTTATTTTTATTGTTGCCTCGAAATCACCTATATTTGCATCTATATTATATATATCAACAATGCTGGGACCCCCAGTGGGGTGTGACCCTCAGCATCCCCACCTCTACGTGGGGGGTTGTGAGCAAGACTAAAAAAAAAAAATTTTTTGAGCCAATCAAAAAAAAGTGGGATGGGAGGGAAAGGAGTCTGGGGCATTTTCCTATATATATATATATATAATGTAGATTATAGAGTGTACTGCACATGCCATTTAATTTAATTTAATTTTTTTTATAGATAAATTGAACTGAATTTTTTTTTTTAGGTTGATAGAAAAACAACAATTAACATGGCAATAAGTTGTTCTAATTAGACCATGGTCCATAAGATTAGCATGATAATCAATTCTATGTTTGGTGTTTTTGGGTGTTGTGAAAGCCATGCTTGTCATTGATTTAAATAAACTTGTCTTCCTTGCTTAATATTTCAAAGGAAAAATTACTAATAAGTCTTATTTTATTTTTAAGATTATTATTCAGTCTTATTTTTTATAAAATATTTTTAAAAGTTTATTATTCTATAATGGTGTATGTTATTCTAATTTTACCTCTCATTTAATATGAACAATAATTTCATAAATTTTTCAATCCAAGTAAAATTATATTTTTTAATTATAAAAATTATGATATTGTATTAAAAAAAATCATAAACCACAATGAAAAAATTATCAATAAGCTCTATTTTTTTTTGTTAAAAAAAATTACTATTGAATTATATCAAATTTTAATATTAACAAGTCTTATTTTTTATTGTTATAAACAATTCAATTATTCATAATAGTTTTTTTTTTATTAATTTTATATTTCTCATTAAAATATGAACTAAGAATTTCATAAATAGTTTTATTTTATTTAAAATTTGATAATAAAAATATTTTTAATTGTTGAAATTAAATGAATTTTCATAAACAAAAGCACAAGTATAAGATCATCAACTATCATATACATTGAGAAATATATAATTTTTTTATAGTATTCTTTTCATAGCACTTTAAAATTTTAATGGAATTTAACCTTTTTAGATAGTTTATACTAAAAAAATTCATAATTTGAAATAACAGATAATGATGCATTTTATGCCACAGTAATTCTTTATTAAATGTTTAATTTCATTGCTCAAAATACAATAATGGCACTTTTTTATAATTAGAATATTTCGTTTCTAAAAAGTAATTTATCTCTAAAATTTTAATTTATTATAAGCAAAAATCACTAATAAGTCATAATAGTTGGAGTTAATTCGCATCAAATCCTATTGAAAATAAGTCCTAATAAAGCCATCGCTAAAAATTATTTTTTATGACAATTTTTTTGCCTATGTCGCTAAATATTGACAATTAATGACTTTTTTGTCAAGATTTTTATAAATTGTTATTAAAACTTACAATTAGTGAGATTTTTTTGTGATGAATTTTTCAAACTATCACTAAAACTTGCAATTGGTGATATTTTTTTGTAACGAATTTTTCAAACTGTCGCTAAAATTGATAATTATTGATATTTTTTGTGATAATTTTTAAACTATCGCTAAAAATTAATATTTAGTAATATTTTTTAATATTATTTTATGAAAAATGCCAAAACCTATTAAATAATAAATTTATCTATTAGTACGTAAACATAAGTCGCTCTTCTTATAATGAATAGAAGAGGTTGTCTTATGTTCTTCATCGCCCTTGTTACAATGATTTGGTTTTGACAACTTGAGTTCCATTGGTTGCAAGTTTGGATTTGGAATTTGGGTAAGACTTCTCTATTATAAATATGAGTTGCTTATCTCATATTGATATATATATATATATATATTGAAATATGGTGGGAGATTGAGAGATATGCCAAAAGTAAAAAAATTAGGAAGACTTATGTGTATGTCTTAATAGGTGGATTTATTACACAATAGATATTGTGATAATTAGTAGCGTTTTAAAAAAAAAAGCATTATTAATTATTAATTTTTAGCAACAATTTAAAAATTCATCATAGAAAAACATTGTTAATTATCAATTTTTAGCGACAAATTTAAAAAATCAATACAGAAAACGTCACTAATTATCAATTTTTAATGACATATTTAGGAAATTGTCACAAAAAATCTTTTTAACAACAATTATGATAGGACCAACTTTAGTAATGAATTAATAGGACTTAATAAATTAAGTCTAATTATTAAGATCTACTGATAATTTATTCAAAACATGACTCGTGGTGGGATTACCCATGTACTTCGGCTCAACGGAACCATGCCATATATTGGTATCTTGTATGATTGTCTCTTTCTCTCTATTCTCTATATTGTTTGTATTATTTGATTATTTCTTATATCTCAATATTTATAACCATCGTCAATTTTAGTATGTTGAGTTTTCAAGAGGTTCTTCACAAAACAATTAGGCTAATAACTGTAAATTGAAATACTACATAGATTTTTTCAAGGAGCATGAAATAATTTTTTTGATTTTAAAAGCTACTTAAAATAATATAATGTTACCTACAAACAAAAAAATATACAAATAATTAATGTATGATCTAACTTTATTTTGAATGTGATCTCATTATACTTACAATTAATTTAAATTACATATTATTATTATTATTATTATTATTTTTATTTATTTATTTATTTTTGTATAAGTAACATTGTTGGACTGATACATTATCGCATTTGATTATCATTTGATGGGACATGATACTAACCACATTATGTGATATTTTTGACACTAATAGAAATGGGACCCATTAGGTAAAATAACAACCGCGCTGCATACCCCCAGTGGGGGTCGCGCCCCCAGTGACGTGGCGCGCCCCCACTGGCTGAAAACTTAAAAAAAAAAAAACAATTTTTTTTTTCGACCAATCCGAGGCCGACACCTCACTGGGGGTCGACCCCCAGTGGGGGTATGAAGCTTTTTTCATAATCGTAAAATAATTAGTGTTATTTAAAGCATTACTAATTAATATCTAGATATGATCACTATAATATAGTTTTCATTTTAGTACTGTCACAAGAATAGAGAGAAATTGAGAGAGAGAGAGAGAGAGAGAGAATATAACACTGTATATTTCAATGAATAAATATGAGTGAATACAAAACTTCTTTATATAAGAGAAGGAGAAGCTAATGGTAATGCACAATATAGTAATATGGTAAAACACAATATGGTAATATAGATATATACAGCTAACACCCCTTTCAAGCTTAAGATGGTAATGCAGATATTAACTTGAGCTTGGAAAGTAAGTCAAAAAAGCGTCCTGGACGATGAGCCTTAGTGAAGATGTCGGTTATCTAATCGGCAGAGGCAACAAAGATAAGACAAACAATGCCACTAGTAACATGTTGTCGTATGAAGTGATAATCAATTTTAATATGTTTGGTGCGATCATAGAAGATATAATTATGTGTAATTTGAATAGCACTCTGATTGTCCCAATAAAGGTTACTAGTAGCAGGATGAGAAACTCCCATATCAGAAAGAAACCAACGAAGCCACACAAGCTCTTGAGTAGTGTCAGCAAGAGCACAATACTCAGCCTCAGTACTAGAACGAGCAATAAAAGTTTCCTTCTTGCTACGCCAGACTATGAGAGAGTCATCCAAGAAGAAGCAGAACCCTGTAGTAGAACAATAGTCAGTAGGATCTCCTGCCCAATCTGCATTAGTAAAGGCGTATAGCTGTAGAGAAGAGTATGCTAAGTAGTGAAGACCATGAAACATAGTGCTTTTGAGATAGCGCAAAATGTGAACCAGAGCATTATAGTGTGGAGAGCGAGGAGCAACTATGAATTGACTAACAATGTGAACAACATAAGCGATGTCTGGACGAGTAACCGTGAGATAGACAAGACTGCCAACTAACTGACGATATAAAGTAGCATCAAATAATAGGTGACCATCAAGAGGTGTGAGATGAGTCTAAGGATCAACTGTGGTAGGTGCAGTCTTGCAATCAGTAAGACTAACACGAGTTAAGAGATCAAATGTATACTTGGCTTGGATGCAAAAGTAACCACAAGGATCTTGAGAAATTTTCAAGCCGAGAAAGTAGCTAAGTAGACCCAAATCTTTTATCTCAAACTGGCGACCGAGGAACTGTTTGAGACTAGAGATACCCATTGTGCCATCCCTAGTGATAATCATATCATCCACATAGAGAAGAAGAAGAATAATACTACGCTTTGTCTTGCGTATAAACATAGCAGAATCATGGGCACTAGAAGAGAAGCCAAAGTCACAAATGATAGAACTGAACTTGGCAAACCTGGCATGAGGAGCTTGTTTTAAACCATACAAAGCATGAGGAAGTTTGTAAACTTTGGTGGACGGAACTGAGGAACTAGAAGGAGGTTGCATGTAAACTTCCTCAGTGAGATCACCATTGAGAGAAGCGTTCTTGACATCCATCTAACAAAGACTCCAATGGCGAGCAGCAGCAATGACAAGGAGGCTACGAACTGAAGTAAAACGAGCAACAGGGGCAAATATTTCCTCATAATCAATCCCATATTCTCAAGTAAACCCCTGGGCAACAAGTCGAGCTTTGTAATGCTTAATGAAGCCATTAGAATGAGTTTTGATCTTATAAACCCATTTGCAACTAATAGTACTCTTTCTAGGTGGAAGGTTAACTACATTCCAAGTATGAGTTTTATAAAAAGCCTGCAGTTCATCAGTCATAGCTTGTTGCTAAAGAGGGTTAGAGCAAGCCTCTCAATAGGAAGTAGGTTCATGAGAAGAAAAAATAGTAGAACAAACAATGAAATTACAAAGAAGTACAGAAGGTTGTGTTGTGTTACCCGAGTAGAATGACAAAGAGATACCTCTGGTGTTGAAGATGATGTAGTAGAATCAAGGGATACATGAGGCTCACTGTGAGAGGGAATAAAGACATGACTAAGAGGTGGAGCAGGAGTAGGAACAAGAGTAGGAGCATGATCAGAGAGTGGAACAAGAGGACTAGGAGGCAGAGTACAATCCTCAAGATGGGCCAGAGTCATCATGTCAGAAGTAGGGCCTGTATCAAGCTCATCAAACAGAAGAGAAAGATTTGTAAAGAATGGTGTGGTAGGAGGAGTGGACAAATGAAACCTAGATATAGAAGAAAACATCTTGTGTTTCCAAAATATCACATGACAAGAGACATAGAGACAACGAGAAAGAGGATCCCAACAACGATAACATTTATGCTTAATCCCATACCCTAAGAAACAACACAAACGGGCTCGAGGTTCTAATTTGGTACGCTCATGAGGTTGAAGAAGAACAAAACAAGCATATCCAAACACACGAAGACCAATATTGGTAGGATGTGTGCCATACAGACGCTCATATGGGGTTTGATTGTTGATGGTAAGGGAAGGGACACAGTTGATAGTATAGACGGTTGTGAGAGCAGCTTCCCTCCAAATGTTCAGGACAAGAATAAGATATTAAAAGAGCACAGATAGTGTCTAAGATATGACGATGTTTACACTCAACGCGACCATTTTGTTAAGAGGTACCAGGACAAGAATAGTAAGACAGTGTACAATTTTGATGAAAGAATCTCAAAAAAATGAGTTTATTTATATTCTTGGGCATTATCAGCATGAACAATTTTGATGGTGGAAGAAAACTGAGTTTTGACCATTTGTGAAAAATCATAGTATAGTTAGTGTAACTCAGAACGAGATTTCATAAGAAATAACTAGGTAAAACAAGTGAAATCATCGACAAATATGACAAAGTATTTAGATCCGCCCCCCCCATAGTGGTATTAGATGAAAGCCCCCAAACATCAATGTATGAGATCAAAAGGTGTATGAGACATAGATGTACTAGTATGAAATGATAAAGCAGGTTGTTTGGCAAGTTGACAAAATAGACAATCTACATTATCATTTGGAACATGACCTACTTGTCCACTTGAAACTAGAGATCGTAAACGACCAAAAGACACATGACCTAACCGAGAATGCCATTAAACAAGAAGGGAACTAGTAATAGCAGGAGCACCAGTCTAGATAGGAGAAGTACTGGATGATGGAATGCACAGATGGATGAGCTCGAACAGACGACCATGTCTACAACCTATCCCAAGAGTTTGTCCCATCTTTGGATCCTACATAGCACAACCAGTTGGAGAAAATAAAGTAGTGAGGCCAAGATCACATAGTTGACCAATAGAGATAAGATTAAGTGTAAGGTAGGGGATCAGATAAGTGTGAGGTAGAGAGATATTAGAATTAGAGATATGACCTACATTACTAACATGCATTTGAGAACCATTAGTAGTGTGAATAACTGGTAAATTAGAAGAAAATGTAATGGAAGGAAAAAATGTAGGGTCAGAGGTCATATGATTGTAACAAGCTAAATCAAAATACCAAGAAGAGGTACCTAGAGTGACTAAGAGAGCAATAAAGGGTGTACCAGAGGTAGAGGTAGAAGTAGAAAGAACCTTTTTCACAATGGATTCAATATCATGAAGAGTGTGGGTTGGTAAAGGTGCAGAAGAGCAACTTGGAGAATGTTGAGTATCTGGCTGGTGATGAATAGCAGTTACGACAAAGTAAGCCGAAGAGTGATATCAACTATGAGTCGTAGGTGGTTTAGAAGAACCATTGTGTTGAGAATAGTTGCTTGAATGATCCATGGAGTGAGCAAAATATGACTCACAAAAAGGGTTTGGTGGTGTCGGAGTAGAACTGGGTAAAACTGAGTACACCAGTGAATTCGGAAGGTCGAAAACAATCAAGAATTGGTCCAAAACAATCAAAATAGAGTCGAAAATAGATGAAAAATAGTCGAAATAAGAAATAGTGCCAAACAGAGGATAAGACTGTCGTCAGCAGGGGATGGCGTTAGAATTCACACGGCGCACATTAGCAAAGAAGTGCGTGGCGCAAGACAGCAGGTAGGAGGTGCGACGCACTAGAGACCAGGCTGACGTCAACGATGACTTTAGAAACACACAGCTCATGATAGCAAAGGAGGACGCGACACAAGATAGTGCGAGGCGACTGAGGGCTTGTGTCAACTGCTGAAGTAAGCAAGAGCAAGAGGCGCGTAAGGCATGTTTGGTAGTGACATAGCTCGTGGCCAAACTTTGGGCGGCGCGTGTGAGCTCCAATGAAGATGATTTTGGTGGCGTTGGATTCATCTTGAAGAGATAAAGAGTCTGGTATAGTCCAATTGTTAAAACAGAGAAGGACTAGATATGCAAAAACCAACACGAGAATGAATCAGTCTACTGAAGAGACAGAAACAACATAAAGAAGAAGAGGCTAGGAAGAAACCCTAGGCTCTGATACCATGTTATGAGAATATATATATATATATATAGAGAGAGAGAGAGAGAGAAAATATAATTCTGTTTATTTCAATAAATGAATATGAGTGAATACAAAACTGCTTTATATAAGAGAAAGAGAATCTAATATGATAATATAAAAATATACAGCTAACAAGTGCATACCATAACTTTATTTCATTCAAAATATAAATAATTGTCACTTTAGTTTCAATAAATGTCGTGTTCCATACCATGCACACACAGGAAAACACAAATCCATTATTTTGATGTCTAGCTTACATCAATTACTTTCTAGATTCATGTTTTTCCATTTCAGATCGATTATGGTATAAAGTTTTGTTTTGTATATGGAGCTTTCTTTCTTCTTCTTCTTCTTCTTCTTCTTCTTCTTCTTCTTTTTTTTTTTTTTTTTTTTTTTTTTTTTTTTTTTTTTTTTATGGAGCTTTATCACAAAGGTTATTATTCATGGCTCATCAAATTAGGTGGAGTTAAGCATTGACTTTTTTTAAAATATTTTTTTTGATTTTTTTTTTAAATTTTAAAAATTTGATGCATTTAAAATTTTTTTAAAAAAATTTTAGTTTATTTTTTTAGTTTTTACACAGAAGCAATAGCTTAGTTCAAACAAGAAAAAATTGATGAAAAGTACAGTGCTTAGATTGTTTTGTGGTGGAGGTTCAAGTTTTGATCTTTATTAGTTATAAGGACACACACATAATACTTTTTGGTTGGTAAATCCAAATATGTAGTGGTAAGAATTGAAGGTAGTGCTAAATGAAGTAGCACTTTACTTGGGACACACACAATATTGTCTGCTTTGGACATACTCTTGCGACTTTGTTCTTTACTTGGGAAAAAGCCTTGTGCTAATTTGAAGGAGTTAGTCAACTTATGTAGTGGAGTGTGGTTTCCTCACAGAGCGATATGAGATGGACACCCATTAGGTTCCCACAAGAACAATTCTAATTCAACCCCCCCAAAAAAAAGTGTATTTTGTGTTAGAAAACTTTAAAATATTATAAATTTAACTACGTAAATCTATTTTTAATAAAACTGATATTTTTGAACTCGTTTTTTCGAAATAAAATCTATGGCAAGTCAACAAATAGACATATGGCAAGGCAACAAATTGATATATTTTGAAACTAATTTAAGGCATGCTAAGGCCATGGAAATCCATAGATTCATAGCAAGACAACTATGTATTTGGTATCTTGCAAATTATGATTTAGTAAAATAGAACTCGAATTTATCTAAGCATGTGGACCGAATGACAAGATCTTTTAGTCTCGTGGTTCATGATTTATGTAAGAAAAAAAAAAAAATCAAAGCCAAAATAACGATTTTTTTTTTTTTAAGTGTACAAAAATAAGAATGCGAAACTGCCTATCGATAGATTTCAAAACAATACATACATGAAATAAATAAATTCATTCAAACTGGACTACTGTGCACAAAGTTGTGGTGTGTTGAAGTTTTGTTGATATTTTTCCATAATAACATAAGAAAAATATATGAAATAAATTAAATAGAAGTGACAAAATAATAATAATTATATTTTTTATTAAAGAATGAAATATACAATAAACTATAGAACTAAAAAAAATTCACAAGAATGAACTAGATTACACCATGGAACATATTACAAGATGGATTCAAATGGACATATAAAATAATATACAAGAAATTATTTAAATTTAAACTTTGAAGAACAAAAGAGAAATGAAGCAAACCGAAGCCTGCATGATACTACATGTAGACATCCCATTTTTGACCGTCCTTAAGACTTGGACGTCATCGTTTGAACATTAGGTGATCATTCATGTTCGTGTTCATCTTGAGTTCTCGGAGGTTTCGGTCGCGCGCCTTACCTCAAGACCTCTCGACTTGTTTGTTTTGTGCTTGGTTGTATACCAAACATTTGTGTTTTTGCTTCTAAGGGCAGGGAATGGCTTGTTGGCCATCCTCACACCTCACTGGCCTTGGCTTGAGGCCACCGGCCTAGTTTTCTTGCTACCGGCCAAATATTTTGGTCGGTCGGCAATGTTTTTGATCGGCCGGCCATTTTTGTTGGTCAATCAGTCATATTTTCTAGCCGATCCCTATTCATCTGCTTTGTGCAGATATTTAGTGCCAGCTGGCACAGCTGGCACGCACAATTCACCCCCTCCATACACGTGTATGGAGGGATTTGCCTCTTGGGTTAGCTTTTCTTAGAAACTTTAGAATTGAACCTCTATAAGAGGAGAGCCCCTCCTCCCTCCTCAAGGTTCAGAGAATTAGAGTTAGAAGTTTTATATCTATCTATCTCTATATCTCCCTCCCTTTCCATTTGTGTGTGGAATAGTGTTCAAAATGTGCTTTTGTTCTTAGTTTTGCACTAAAACACCTAGTGTTACACTATACTTTGGTTACTAAGGTGTTGAGGGACTGGTTTCAGAGTTTTTAAGTTGGTTTTGATTAGAGAAAAGGGCTGGGGTTGGTGTTCTTGAAGTGTTCTTTAAGGGTGAGCACTATTTGCTTTATATTCCCTATTTTTGTACAAGCTTTTAACCTATCTTGCATCTGTTTTTAAGCTTAAGTTATAACTGATAAAAGTTATGTTTTTAAGTGCTTAAAATAGTTGTTTAGATCACTTTGGTGTTTGGGGTTGTTTACCCTCTCTTAGGCCTTGTTTGGCCTCATTTTTGTGCCTTTTTTGTGAGCTTCGGGACCACCTTGTATTGGTCTTCTCACCACTGATGGTGTTTTGAGGTCCTAAGAAGGAGAGGGCCATCACCTCTCCTTGTTGTCTTCAATACTTGTCATATTTGCCTCATGTGTGAGCACCTTGTTTAAGTTCATGTTGGCAATGTCTTAGTTGATATTTGGTATTATTTTGCCATGATTTACCTCTGTCCAAAATTGGTTTAGACATGCCATGTATGCTCCATACACTTGTCTTGTAATCCCATGTTTTGGCCTTAACATGCATCATGTTGTAACATGTGTTTTTAGCATGATTTTGGCTCAACTTTGTGAAGCTTCTAGCCTTGTTTTATCATGCTTGAGCTCTGATTTTGGTTGTTTTGGTTGTCCATGACTTGCTTTGTATAGCTACCATGCAATCTAGCTTGTAGGCTTTGAGTTTTGAACCCCCTAGCATGCATTACTTGGCTTATTTCAGTGATTTGGAGTCACTTACCATGTCATTTTAGTCCATGTGGCATGCTTGTTTACTTACATTTGATGCTTCTTTAATGTCTTGGGTAGTTTATGTGTTATGCTCCATGTTTGGACCATTGTGTATGCCATCATGTGTAGGCCATTTAGATGCCATCTAAGAGGTTTTTTTTTTTTTTTGTCTTTATTAGACCTGCCTTGGGACTGTTTTGGGTCCCTATAGCCCTTTGGGGTTTGCTTCATATAGTCTTGGTTCGAGTCCCGTGGCTAGTTTCCAAATTTTGGGCTTGGTTGCACGCTTTGCTTGATTTGTTTAGTTGGTTTGGCACCATTTCTAATATAATTTTAGAGCTTACAATGTATGCCATTTGTCCATGTTCATCCTCTTTTAAGTGTTCTTAAAAGTCCCCTTTTATGCCTTAGATGATAGGCCTTTGTGCATGCATATTTGCATATCTATTCCATGCTTTTGTTGCATCATATTGGCCACTGTTTTGGACCTATTGGAGAGCTGTCCATCTTGGTGTAAGCCTATCCTTTGCATGTTGTTGCATGCTTGCCTTGTATGTTGTTGCATACTTGGCCCATTGCATATTGTTGTATGCTTAAGTTGCATTTTGCATGCTTGTTAGCTTGCATTTTGTCATGAGTTTAATATGTTGTTACATGCTTGCATGTTTGCATGCTTGTTCATATGCTCATGTTGCATTAGTTTACTTGCATGTCTAGGTTGCATAGCATTGTGCATGTTTGCATCCCTTGCCTCTTGATCAATTATGATAGAGGTTAGGATCATTGTGTGTTTGTGTGCATTTCATTTGATATCAAATTGCACACTTGGCATCTTGGGCCATCATGCATTGAAATGCGTGATTGATGGCCCGAGGGTCGAAAACCATACTCCTTCGAGTCTCAAACATGATGAAGAGGGTGGTGGTGCAAACATTGCTTTAAAATATATTGCCATGTCTTGTTTGTCCTCTGTTGCAGCAAACCAGTATTCTGCAGGAAGAAATGGCCGGTCGGCAACTTTCAGTGTCGGCCGACTATCAATACCCAGTCGGTGATATAATTTTTGGTCGATGACCATAATTCCATGGCCGGTGGTGCTCCCTCTTGGTCGGTGGCCTCCCACAACTCTCAAGGAGTATTTCAGAAGCAATTTGGAAACTTGTACAGTCTTCAGAAGAGGAAAACAATGCAAACAGAGGCAACATGTGACATGGTGGTGGATTTCCGAGCGGAGCCGAGCATGCATGCATTTGTCCCTCTTCCCGAGGCTATTTTACTGCCTTCAGTAATTTAATTAATTTGTTTAATTAATTAAGGGTCTGTAATATTTAATTAGCTTGTTAATTAATTAATTTGTATTATTCATTCGGACCCTCCGAGAGAGGGCAATTTTGTAATAAGCGTGCGTGTGTGTGATGCATGTCTTCCAACCACCATTTCTTTCTCTCTTTTACTTAACCGCTTATGATGGTTAGTTCTAGGGCACGTTTCAATTAGCATCCTTATGCTATGCATGTTTGCATCATTCATCTGTATTGCATGCACCGGGCTCGGCGCATCATACTAACTACATAGTATTTCAAATTCCAAGTTGAATACATGTATCGAGTTGTTGCATTTCACATGCCATCCTTAGATTAGCTGAGCCTATTCTAGTTGCATTTTGTATGCGATGCATTAGCCATCTTAACATGGACTTGGGTCATACATTTGATTACTAACATATTCCTTGTTTTGGCTCGAAGTACACTGCGAGTATTTATGCTTTAGCATCTTGCATGTATGTGAATTTTGCCATAATAGCATGCTTACCATGAGGTTATGTGCTTATGTGATATAACTGCCTGAATGCTTGTGGGTGAAGGTTGGGTTGCTTGAATTGGAATAATTCGTCGAAACCCGTGTTTTAGCCTACTTGCGAGTAGCAAACCTCAAACCATAAACCATTTTCCAAACAAAACGGATATGCGATGCTTTGTTCCAAATTAGGCGATCTAGTCTATACTTGTGTGTTGTGCGCATCACATAGTAAATTCTAGCTAATTAACCGGAATAAGAACACATATGTTTTCAAAACTCTATATCATGCTTAGTACAGGCCGATCTTCGGATCAAGGGAGCGGGGGTGCTCATAGATGACCTTTCCCAATCGTACCCAAGTTCCCGAGCCGAGGTAACTTTGGTGATGACGGACACGTGGCCTTGGGCACGAGTCAGGGTTTCCTAAATTCTTCCAAAATAAAATATTTAGGTGGCGACTCTGTATCTGGAAAAGTAGTCTATGTTTGGCACTTCTTTCTAAAAATCAGTTTTTTAAAGCGATTTGCCGGATTTGGACTCTTTGATGATTCATCGGTCTTGCATTGCACTCTGCGAGATTAGATACAGGACCATGACATTGAGTTCGAACTGTAGTAAGCCCCAATGAACAAAACAGGATTCTCTCCCGGGACGTTCGCGGGCGCGTCCACATTACAGTTTCCTTAAAACAGATTCATTGCCTCTCGGTGGGTGCTGGAGGTATGTTGCTTTCTGTCTCTCATGATACGACGGTCGAAATCAGCTAATGCAGAAGCACCTTCTTAATAGTTTCGGCGAACTTGACAATGGCTACACTCTCTCTAACAAGAACCAAAGAAGGGGCTAGCAAAATAAGTTAGGAAAAATTTTCTTTGGTGTAAAATAAATATCTCAAACTTTTTATCTCAAAACACCATCTCTATTTTTCATAAAAAATCTCTTTAAAATTCTCCTTCCAAGTTTGAGGGGAAAGGCCTCTATTTATACAAGTAGGGGAATCCCTAGCTATGAAGGCTATACATCAATAGGGCCATCAAATGTCATTAACCAATGCCATCAACTCTAGCCATTAGAGCTAGAGTTACAAAGGTTGAAAACCTATGGCCACTAATATGGCCATAAACTCCATCATCAAAAGATGAGAGTTACAAAGGTCTAAACCTCCCATGTACTTAATATATACAAATAAATATGTATATCATGATGATGGTTGAATAAACTAACTAGATAGGTCACAAAATGGATACTAATGTTGGGTCATAACCCGATCTAAACCCAATTCTCAAACACATGCATAAGCTAAGCCCAACACAACATAGCTTAGTCCAAGCTCAAGATTAAGTCCAAGTCCAAGACCAAACCCAGCATATACACAAGCACATGCCTAGACCCAGTCCAAACTGAAACTAAGTCCAAATCTAAACCCAACTTTATTGATGCCCACTTTATTAGACAAATCTCATTTACAACTTAACGGTTTTAGCTTATTATTTTTGTATAGCAATTTTCTCAGTTAAGAGAATACAAAACCACTAAAACTCACCTCAACCAACGGTTGCATCTCGTTTTAATTTCGAATTAAAGTTTTCGAAAAACCATTATTTTCCAACAATCTCCCACATGAATAAAATTGGCCAAATAAAAAAACGGACAACACTTTACAACAAAGACGCAGAGAGAGAGAGAGCACAGAATAACCCTGCATCAGAAAAGGTAGTTGTTGGCCTTGAAAGCCTATCAGATTTACTGGCTGACCAATGAACGTGATGTCTTGAACTGTTCTGTCGTTTGTGTAAACCAAGACAATAGACTTCACACAGGAGTTACTCTAACCATTATTCTTGTTCTCTCTAGTGTGTCCGGTTTGGCCCTAGAACACTAGCCTAGTTCAGTGACTGTTTTTAAAGAATTTAGCCTTGTTAATTCTTAAAGAGGCGGCCCAACTTCGCACACACATAGGTGACCTACATAAGGTATCTCGCTATACCACGGTTGACTATTCACAACACTTAGGTCATTAAAAGCATCACCTTAACTTTCCATCCCAGAGGGTATCACTGTATAAAGGAATAGGCAAGAGGATTTACCTATTCAGTGACTCACCCGTTACATGCAATTAGGTTATCCCTTTGAACCTAGATCTTGGGATCTCTAATCAATTAGGTTGGTTTTTCGTTCCGGTAACATTCGCTAAAGGCCTTACCCTCATTCCTCTTGACGACTTTTTACTAACTCTCGATTTAACCTTTAGGTTAATGGATCCATAATATTATCCTTAGATTTTACATAGTCTATAGTGACAGCACAAGAGAGTAATTGTCGTATGGAATTATATCTTAAATGAAAATGTCTAAACCTTTCGTTATATATATTACTCTATGCCTTACTAATACTTGATTGGTTGTCGCAAAGTATACAAAATTACTAGCACAAGTTTCGATCAACATGGAATATCTTGAAGAAAACGGCAAAGCCATTCAGCTATTTCGGTAGCTTTATCTAATTCATTGAACTTCGATTCCATCATTGATCTCATGATACACATTTGCTTGGAAGATTTTCAAGACACAGCTGCACCTCCAATAGTGAAAACAAATCTACTAATGGATTTGTAGTTTTTATATCAGATATCTAGGTGACATCAATGTACCCTTCTAGTATAACTGGATATTTGGGATCATGCAACCCATAATCCCGACTTCATTGTAAGTACCTTAGTACCCGCACAAACTCCCTCTAAAAATAGGCAATGGGATTACTTGTGTATTTATTTAGCTTGCTAACTGAGTAGGCTATACATGGCCTTATACACCTTATTAGATACTTCAAACTTTCAATGACCCGAGAATATTTCAATATTCTTGGTCAAACAGAGACTAAAGTCTACCGAAGTCTTTAATACGCTTGTATTTGGCTTATACTCCTCAAGACTCTTATCAAAATAATGAGATTGAGAAAGTACACTACCAGCAAATGGTTAGGAAATCTTAATTCTCAGATATACATCTATAAGGCCCATGTCAAACTTAGAGTTCAACATCCACTTGGTAGTATTGAACATCTTCTTATAACCACCAACAATGAGCATGTCACTTACATAGACACAAAATGACATATATTATTCTTAGTGTCTTTGATATAAACATATTTTGTCAATACCCACTTGACAACATAGTGCAGCCAAATTTCTCATGCCATTGTTTGGGTGCTTATTTCAAATCATAAAATGATTCTTAAGCTTATAGTCTTTCCTCGTCCTAGAACCGACAAACCCTTTGGGTTGTTCCATAAAGATTTATTCAACTACTTCATACAAGAAAACTATCTGAACATCCATCTTGTTGTATCTCTAGACTTCGCACAATTGCGATCACACTCACCACAACTGGTGATCACATATCAAAGTAATCAATTCATTCACTTGCATCCCAAGGCTTACTACCTATGCAAGATAAAGTTAAATTAATAACTTTTTTTTTAGAGAAATCACAACTTCAAAGAAGCTTTTAGCCTCACTAGCCACCATATAGGTTTAAGAAGATTATAGAAGAACATGAAAGTCCTCGCATATTAATATCTTCTAGGCTCATCACTTTTCTCATGAAAACCATTTTCTCAATTTCATGATAATATTCTTGTGTAAATCTGAATATCAGATTTGTCCACAAAAACCCGATATGCACTACTATATTGTGCATAATCGTTGAACACAAAATCAACGAATTTTTAGGCTTATCCTAACCCTTTTGGGTTTAGGTTTTACCACCTTTTGCATGATACCCCCACATTTGTAGAATTTATACGAAGGCTTTCGGCCTTTCCAAAAATTCATACAAGGTCTTTAAACAATTCATTGTATCACAATGATTATGAGACTCTTATAATCATATCATAGAAAACATATTCCCAGACCGTTATTAACGAAATTAGGTCTTTCTCGAATTCAAAGCACCAAAACATGTTTGGTCCAATATGTCACTCTGAAGTCAATAGCTTTACTATTTGGAATCACAAACCTAGTGATCAATAGTCTACTATTTGGAACTTCATAACATGGACAGTAGTTTTGTCACGACCCAAACCCGCCCCTATGGGTTTAGCACCATAACCGGCCAGTAATCCGTGATTACCGAAGGCCTGCTTAACAGTAAAGACAGTAATACAGAGTACAGGGGCTGGTGGAAGCCAAAACAGTAATAAAAGATGTCCAATGAGCTATGACAAT
The DNA here is from genome assembly GCF_004153795.1 of Camellia sinensis. NCBI lineage: Eukaryota > Viridiplantae > Streptophyta > Magnoliopsida > Ericales > Theaceae > Camellia > Camellia sinensis. Next base: position 1,611,576 of record NW_021025123.1, read on the forward strand.
CTGTATGCAAAAAGACTTTTCATGATACATTCACATTTGGAACAAAAGCAGTATGTACATACACATATACAGACATTGAGGTTAGGGACCAAATCCCTACCATAACAGTACAGTACAAGTCTCTACAGTCTATACAAAACAGAGACAGAAGGGTGAACTGAGACACCCCAAAAAGCCTAAGCTTGAACACACTTGGAACCTTGCAGTGAGGCACGTTGGTTGGCTTGACAAAAGGGAGTTTAACCCAACGCTCCTAGCTCCGATCCGATGCCTGGACACCTACATATATATATAAACAGTAAGCTAAAGCCCAGTGAATAACATATGCGTAAAGAGGTTATGAATGAATGTCCTTTTAGTATTTAAAACAGTCATTTGAACAGTATATCAGTTATTCGATCATAACAGTCATAAGTGGTACATCCCATAGCAAAACAGTACAGTAGGTGTTAATAGACCGAACAGTCAGTTGATGGCCATCATATCAGTAAACAGTAGTGGTTCTAAGCATGGGAACCGACAGAGATCTCTGTGACAGTAGTAGTGCAGTACAGTAACAGTAAATTGCTATGGATGCCACGTATATAGTTCGCAAATAGAACAAGCATTCATTCAGTAAGAAATATCATTTCAGAAAGCAGTACAGTTGATCATTCAGAAAATATTCATGATTGAATATATCTTTATAACATTGTTACTCATAGATTTCAGGGTTACAGATAGGCTAATGAGTGTCCTCGGATGCCAACCCTACACAGTTATAGAATGAACACACACTAAGTTGCACGTTGGGAAACAATAACTTAGTCCTTATCTTGACTCGGTATGGTTCTACATCAATATCCTCATTAAGATGCCTTAAACTAGGCCTAGGAATGCCTAGGACGGAATGAGGATGCAAAGATGCACTTTAAAACACTTTTCAAAATTTTCAGAAAACAGAGGTCTCGCTCAAGCGTGGCTTTCTACGCTCAAGCGGACATATAAACAAAGGATCTCTGCTCGAGCGTGACTTTCCTTGCTCAAGTGGACTGCAAAAGTACTGGATGCATGAAATTCATGCTCGACGGGCGCTCGACTCTCGCTCGAGCGTGAGACACAAGACCTCGCTCGAGCGTGCATTCCCTCATTCGAGCGGAATGTAAACACATACAAAGTGCTGGATACACGCATTTCATGCTCGAGCGTCACTTTACTCGCTCGAGCGGACTGCATGAACTCAGAGTGTACGCTCGAGCGTGGAGTTTCTCGCTCGAGCGTGGGTCCAAATTCTGAAATTTTCGGATTGAACCTCCAAGCTCAAAATCAACATTCAACACATCAAAACTCAACCTCTTGGGTCCATTTTCTGGAAAAACACTTTAAACCCATAATATAACATGTTTTGAAGATCAATTTGTAAATCAAAACCCAAAGGTAAGTCAATTGAACACCATTTTCAAATAAACATCAAGAACATGATGAACATGCAACATGCATGAATTTAATCAACTTCAAAGCTTTCAATACATAATCAAATGAGTCAAAACTTCCAAAAACATGATGAATTCGTGAACCATAACCCAAATATGGACATGCATGTGAGGATTCTATGAAAATAACCTCAAAATTCAACAATGTATACATGCATGCATGATTTAAGCTTCAATTCAACATTTCAAGCTAATTCATGCCTTAAATCACTAATGGCTCATGGACCATGCAAGATACGACTAGAATTCAAATTCAAGAAGATGATTCTCCTACCTTAGGTCCTCAATTACAAGAATGGAAGGTCAATTTGCAATCTACCCTTCAATTCCTCTAGATTTCCAAGCAATTCTTGATGAACTCAAACTATCTCCTATCTCTCTCTCTCTAGTCGGTTAGGCTCTCAAATGGCTGAGGAAATTTGATGATAAAGCTAACATGTATAAATAAAATAAAAGGCTCATGAAAGTCCACTAAGTGGCATTTTGGTAAATAACTCAAGTTGATGCATTTTAACTTTATTTAATCTAATTTAATCATACCAAATCAAATTTCAACTAAATTTACCATAAATCACATTAATTCTACTTAACACAAAACACTAATCAATTTTAGATTTGCTCGCCGATAAGGCCTTCAATTTACAGTTCGAAACTTAAAACATGAACAGATAAATCAATGACAAACAGATAGAAATGCATTTAAACTAATATACTCAATCAATCAGTCAGAATTTCAGTCAATCAGTTACTTAATCATGTTCAGTCACAGTTTAGCAATAATCAGTGGTATTATCAGTAAACAGTGGTGAGGGTTGTCACAGTCTCCCCTCCTTACAAAGAGTTTGGTCCTCCAAACTCGAATTACCTTCATTTTGGAAGAATACTGGATTCTGTGGGAACAATTCAGGATATCTCTTGATCATATCATCTTCCCTTTCCCAAGTGGCATATACGCCACCATGGTTTTGCCAATCAACTTTCACTAACGGAATCTCTTTGTTCCTCAACTTCTTGATCCGTCTGTTTACAATCTGAATAGGCCGTTCTTTATAAGTGTAGTCATCACTTAGCACTACACGGGTAGGCTCAATCACATGAAAGGGATCCCGGAGGTAATCCCTCAACATTGAAATATGGAACACGTTATGCATATGCTCCATTTCAGGAGGAAGCGCTACTTGATACGCTACCAGATTAATCTTTTCAATAATCTCGTACGGTCCGACATATCTCGGCGCTAACTTACCCTTGACTCCAAAACAAGTTTGGCCTTTCATTGGTGTCACTTTAACAAAGACATGATCACCTACTTCGTACTCTCTGTCTCGCCTTTGGACATCCGCATAACTTTTCTGTCGGCTTTGTGCGGTTTTCAGTCTCTGTTGAATCAGTTTCACTTTTTCAGTGGTTTCATGTACAATCTCGGGCCCAAGCAAAGGCCCATCTCCAACTTCTACCTAGCAGATAGGAGATCGACATTTCCTGCCATATAAAGTCTCGAAAGGCGCCATACCAATGCTTGAATGAAAACTGTTGTTGTAGGCGAATTCAGCCAACGGTAAGTGGCTTCCCAATTTCCTTGGAAATCAAGAACACACATTCTCAGTAAATCCTCCAGAGTCTGGATGGTTCTTTCTGACTGGCCATCTGTTTGAGGATGGTATGCACTACTCAGTCTTAGTTTAGTACCCAATGCTGTCTGTAGGCTTTACCAGAATCTCGATGTAAACTTCGAGTCCCTATCGGAAACAATGGACACAGGCACTCCATGCAATCTAACAATCTCATCGATATAGAGTATAGCCAATTTGTTCGCGTTATAAATTGTTTTGACAGGTAAGAAGTGAGTAGATTTAGTCAATCTATCAACAATAATCCAAATTGAGTCCATACCTTTACTGGAGCGAGATAAACCAACAATGAAATCCATAGCGGTATGTTCTTATTTCCACTTCGGTATCGGTAAGGGTTGCAGTAAGCCTGCAGGTCATTGATGTTTGGCTTTAACTTGTTGGCAATGAAGACATTTCGACACAAAATCAGCAATTTCTTTATTCATTTCCGGCCACCATTAATTTAGTTTAAAGTCTTGGTACATTTTCGTATTTCCTGGATGGATAGACAATTTTGAATTGTGGCCCTCCTGCAGAATTCTTCTTTTTAGTTCAGAATCACTCGGTACACATAATCTTCCCTGAAATTTCAGTACATTGTTCTCAAATTTCAAACCTGGCCTCGGTTTATATTCTCGTTCATCGATGATCTTTTTCAAGAAGTCATCCTATTGATGTTTCTCTTTAATCTCTTCAATAAGTGCCGGTTGAGCAGAAATAGCAGCTAAGGTTCCACTTTGTTCGCGCAAAACAATCTCAACTTCAAATCTTTCAAGGTCACATAGCAATTCTGTCACGACCCAAACCCGCCCCTATGGGTTTAGAACCGTAACCGGCCAGTAATCCGAGATTATCGAAGGCCTGCTTAACAGTAATACAGTAAAACAGAGTACAGGGGCCTGGCGGAAGCCAATACAGTAAATAAATAATGTCCAATGAGCTGTGACAGTCTGTATGCCAAAAAGACTTTAATTCAAATATATATACAGTCGGACAAAACAGTATGTACATATATATAATCATTCAGTTCAGGGACCTAATCCCTATTAAACAGTACTGTAACAGTTTACAGTTTACAAGACAGAACAGAAGGGGGAAAACTAAAACACCCCATAGCCTTAACTTGATAGGCTCGGAACCTCGCAGTGAGGCACATAGGTTGGCTTGACAAAACTGGAGTTTACCCCAACGCTTCTAGCTACGGTCTGGTGCCTGTACACCTACATATATATATGAGCAGTGAGCTAAAGCCCAGTGAATAACATAATGTGTAAAGGGGTTTAGAATGAATGTCCTTACAGTAATGAAAACAGTTATTAAATTAGTATTTCAGTCGTTCAGTCAGTATAGTCATATGTGGTACATCCATTAGCATAACAGTACAGTAAACTGTAGGTCTTGAAAGACCGAACAGTAAATGATGGCCATCAATCAGTAAACAGTAGTGGTTCTAACAAGGGAACCGACAGAGATCTCTGTAACAGTAACAGTAAACAGTAGTTGCTAAGGATGCCACAATACAGTTCAGAATATAGGACATACATTCATTCAATTAACAATATTAGTTCAGAAAGCAGTACAGTTCAATTGTTCAGAAGATAATCATTTTGAACATATCTTTACACAGTTGTTACTCACAGAGTTCTGGGCTACAGTAAAGCTAGAGCGCGTCTCCAGTCGCCAACGCCACACAGTTTCCAGATTGAACACACACTAAGCTACACAGTTGGGAAAGATAATAGCTTAATCCCTAATTTGCCTCGGTGTGTTCTAAATCTATATCCTCATTAAGATGTCTTAAACTAGGCCTAAGAATGCCTAGGATGGGATGAGGATGCAAAGATGCACTTTAAAAGCATTTTCAGAATTTTCAGAAAACAGGGGTCACGCTCGAGCGTATGTTACTCCGCTCGAGCGGACATGCAGACAAAGGTTTCTGCTCGAGCGTAGACTTACACGCTCGAGTGTTCTGCAAAATAGTCAAAGTGCTGGATAGGTGAAAATCATGCTCGATTGGGCGCTCGACACCCGCTCGAGCATGAGACACAATGTCCCGCTCGAGCGTCAATTATTCCGCTCGAGCGGACTTCAAAATAGTGCAAAGTACTGGGAGCACGAATTACACGCTCGAGCGCCAGTCACCCCGCTCGAGCGTGAGTTCAAAATCTGGGATTCCCAGATTTGAACCTCAAGCTCAAATTCAAGTTTTAAAACATAAATTTCGATCCTCTTGGGCCAATTTTCCAGAAAACATCCCAAAACTCATAGTTTAACATGATTCCAAAGCTCAATTGTAAAATCAAAGCCCAAGGGTGTTTCAAACAACTCAATTTCAAACCAATTTTCAAGAATATGAAAAACATGCAAACATGCATGAATTTAAACCATTTCAAAGCTTCAATTTGATGCTTTAGTGAGCCAATTGTTCCAAAAACAAGATGAAATCATGGACTTAAGCTTAATTATGAACATGCATGTGACAATTCGCCATGAAAACAACTCACAACTCACAATTTAAACATGCATGCATGGAATGAGCTCCAATTCAACACTTTTGAACCAATTCAAGACTTAACTCTTTAATCTACCATGATCCATGCTAGAAGAAACTTAAATACACAATTAAGAATGATGAAATTCATACCTAGGTTCCTCAATTACAAGTCTAGAGGCTCAATATGCAAGAATCCTTCAATCTCTACAAGACTCTAAGCCAAATTGTGAAGAACTCAAGCTTTCTCTACCTCTCACTCTCTCAAGTCAGCAAGAACAAGAAAGATGGGCTGATGAAGTGTTGTAATGTTAACATTAGAGATCAACTACGAGGCTTACGAAAGTTCACTAAGTGGCAAAATGGCAATTAAGTCCAACTCTTGTAATTTAACTCATTTTAGTCCAAATTAATCATACCAAATCACATTTTAGATAAATACACCACAAAATCATATAAATTCCAATGAACACAAATCATCAATCAATTTTAGATTCGGCCACCGATAAGGCCTTCAATTCGCAATTTAAACACAGGCATGAACAGATAATCAAACAGTCAACGGATAGACATACAATTAAATAGATATACTTAATCAATTCAGTTCCAGATTTCAGTCAGTCAATTCAGTACTTCAATCAATTCAGTTACCAATCATAATCAGTCTCAGTTCAGCAGTAATCAGTGGTTAATCGGTAAACAGTGACGAGGGTTGTTACAAATTCTTTCTGCCTGATGAGTAAACAGGCTAAATTTTCAACTGATTTCCGGCTAAGTGCATCAGCAACGGTGTTAGCTTTCCCTGGGTGGTACATAATTTGCAGATCGTAATCTTTTATCAGTTCTAACCATCTCCGCTACCTCATGTTTAGTTCTTTCTGTGTGAAGAAGTACTTCAAACTCTTGTGGTCTGTATACACCTCACATGTTGTCCTATAAAGGTAGTGACGCCAGATTTTCAGTGCAAACACTACTGCAGCAAGTTCCAAGTCATGGGTCGGGTAATTCTTTTCATGCGGTCTCAGTTATCGGGAAGCATACGCAATCACTTTACCATTCTGCATTAAAACACATCCCAAACCCTTATAAGATGCATCACTAAATATAGTATAACCATCCGTACCTGAGGGTAGGGTAAGAATCGGTGCAGTCACAAGTCGAGTCTTTAACTCTTGAAAGGCTGATTCTCTCTAGTCGGTCTAGTCAAATGATATCCCCTTTTGAGTCAATTGAGTAAGTGGTAGGGAAATTTTGGAGAAGTCTTTGAAAAACCTTCTATAATACCCGGCTAAGCCTAGAAAACTTCAAACTTCGGTAACATTTGTCGGTCTAAGACAATTCACTACTGCTTTAATTTTCTGTGGATCAACTGAAATTCCATCCTTACTGATTATATGCCCCAAAAACATAACATTGTTTAGCCAAAATTCACATTTTGCCAGTTTAGCATACAATTTCTGTTCTCTTAGGGTCTGTAGGGCAGTTCTCAAATGGTGTTCATGTTCTTTTGTGCTTTTGGAATAAATCAAAATGTCATCTATGAAAACAACTACAAATTCATCAAGGTATGGTTTGAAAATTATGTTCATAAGATCTATAAACGCAACAGGTGCATTGGTAACTCCGAAAGGCATAACTAAGAATTCATAATGTCCGTACCTCGTTCGAAAGGCAGTCTTTTCAATGTCCCCTGTCTTGACTTTCAACTGGTGGTATCTAGATCTAAGGTCAATTTTGAAGAACACTTGGGCACCCTGCAACTGGTCAAATAAATCATCAATACGAGGCAATGGATATTTATTTTTCACTGTTACCTTGTTCAGTTCACGGTAGTTAATGCAGAGTCTCAATGAGTCGGCTTTTTTTTTTTTTTTTCACAAATAAGACCAGCGCGCCCCACGGTGAAGTACTGGGCCTGATGAACTTCTTATCTAACAGTTCTTGCAGCTAAACTTTCAACTCTTTCAATTCAGTCGGTGCCATTCTGTAAGGAGCTTTAGATACTGGCTGTGTACCCGGAATCACATCAATGGTGAACTCAATCTCCCTATCAATCAAATTCCCTGGCAAATCATCTGGAAAAACATCTGGGAATTCTCTGACTATAGGAATACTGTTCACATCAGTTTTAGCATCAGTAGGTACAGCCAATACACAACACAGATACCCTTTACACCCATTTTTAATCAGTTTAAAAGCTTTCATCGATGAAATCAGATATGGAGGAGGTACTACTCCAACTCCATTAAACACAAATTCAGCCAGTCTAGGTGGACAGAAAACAACTTGTTTTGTTACACAGTCTATGGTAGCATGATATTTTGTTAACCAGCCCATTCCTAATATCACATCAAAATGATCAGTATTCAATGGCAGTAAATTAATATACAAATGCGCATCTTCAACAATAATCTCACATGTAGGGTATATATAAGCACAAGTCATGGATCCTCCAGCAGGTGAAGATATAGCTAACAAATAGTTCATAGGTTCCAGTGGTCTATTTAATTTTCGCGAAAAAGCATGCAATACATATGAATGTGTAGACTCTGAATCAATCAGAACATATGATTTTTTAGCACAAATTGAGAGTATACCTGACACAACGGTCTCGGTATTCTGCACATCTCCCGGTACGAGTGCGAACACTCGGCCTTGCCTCATAGGCTCTTTTCCAGTCGCTTTGGGATTAGGTTTCGGTGGAGCAGTTGATGCTGTGGCGCTTGGTGCAGCTTTACTATTGCCTTGAGGAGCAGAAGGGCAATCTTTGACCATGTGGCCCACCTTGCCACACCTGTAACAAGCACCTAAAATTTTATAACAAACCTCTTTATGTTTCTTACCATATTCAGAACAGGGCGGTATGAAACCACTCCCCTGACTAGAACTGGCTGTTGACCCTGTATTTTGCTTTTTATTCATTGAACTGTTCTGGCCTTTCTTAAACTTGAAGCCTCGTTTCTTACCACGCCACTCGGTCGTTGGTGTTTCAGTCTGTTTCAGTGCCTCGATGTTTGACTCAGCCATTATTGCTCGGTCAAGAACATCTACATATTTCAGTAGTTTCAGAACATCGATTCTATCAAGGATTTCAACATTAAGGCCGCCTTCAAACTTTTTGACCTTTTTGTAATCGGTATCCACCATGTGTGGTGCATAACTGGCGAGTTCAGTGAATTTCGATTCGTACTCAGCTACGGACATAGTGCCTTGTTTCAGTTGTTCAAATTCGGTCACTTTTCGGTCCCTGACACACTGTGGAAAGTATTTCTCAAAGAAGGCTCCTTTAAACTGAGCCCAAGTCATAACAGTATCAGTGTCACAGACAAGCATCCACCACCTTCTGGCCTCTTCTTGCAAGGTGAAGGTAGCCAGTAGCATTTTGTGTGCTTCAGAACACGGATAGACTTCAAATAATTTCTCAGTTTCATTTTACTGAACTTTTGTGTTAGGGCAATTATATCATCATTCACATTCGGTTCCGGCTGTACCAGAGGGGGTGGGGGCTATTGGTTCTGTTGTAGCCTTAAGGCCTCAGTTAGCAGTTCAACTGTTCTTTCGAGCCTTGCCATTCTGGCCTTAGATGATTCAGGTTCATCAGCATTTCTTGCGTTATCCATTTCACTATAGACAATTATGGCAATTATAAACATAGACAGTTGCATACTTAACATATTAACACATTAGCACATATATTCATGTCATGGCCACACACACTTTTCAATGCTCATGCAATGCCCTAATCACTTTTCTAGGACATCCTATAGCTCATTTGGACACGTGTGTGCAGTATAACTCGTGGTTTGATATCGCTCTGATACCACTCAGTCACGGCCCAAACCCGCCCCTATGGGTTTAGCACCGTAACCGGCCAGTAATCCGTGATTACCGAAGGCCTGCTTAATAGTAAAGACAGTAATATAAAGTACAGGGGCTGGCGGAAGCCAAAACAGTAATAAAAGATGTCCAATGAGCTATGATAGTTTGTATGTAAAAAGACTTTTCATGATACATTCACATTTGGAACGAAAGCAGTATGTACATACACATATGCAGTCATTCAAGTTAGGGACCAAATCCCTACCATAACAGTACAGTACAAGTCTCAATAGTCTATACAAAACAGAGACAGAAGGGTGAACTGAGACACCCCAAAAAGCCTAAGCTTGAACACACTTGGAACCTCGCAGTGAGGCACGTTGGTTGGCTTGACAAAAGGGAGTTTAACCCAACGCTCCTAGCTCCGATCCGGTGCCTGGACACCTACATATATATATATAAACAGTAAGCTAAAGCCCAATGAATAATATATGTGTGAAGAGGTTAGGAATGAATGTCCTTTCAGTATTTAAAACAGTCATTTGAACAGTATATCAGTTATTCGATCATAGCAGTCATAAGTGGTACATCCCATAGCAAAATCATACAGTAGGTCTTAATAAACCGAACAGTCAGTTGATGGCCATCATATCAGTAAACAGTAGTCATTCCAAGCATGGGAATCGACAGAGATCTCTGTGACAGTAGTAGTGCAGTACAGTAACAGTAAATTGCTATAGATGGCACGTATACAGTTCGTAAATAGGACAAGCATTTATTCAGTAAGAAATATCATTTCAGAAAGTAGTACAGTTGATCATTCAGAAAATATTCATGATTGAATATATTTTTACAACATTGTTACTCACAGAGTTCTGGGTTACAGATAGGCTAGTGAGCGTCCTCGGATGCCAACCCTACACAGTTATAGAATGAACACACACTAAGTTGCACGTTGGGAAACAATAACTTAGTCCTTATCTTGACTCGGTGTGGTTGTACATCAATATCCTCATTAAGATGCCTTAAACTAGGCCTAGGAATGCCTAAGATGGAATGAGGATGCAAAGATGCACTTTAAAACACTTTTCAGAATTTTCAGAAAACAGGGGTCTCGCTCAAGCGTGGCTTTCTACGTTCGAGTGGACATGCAAACAAAGGATCTCCGCTCGAGCGTGACTTTCCTTGCTCGAGCGGACTGTAAAAGTACTGGATGCATGAAATTCATGCTCGACGGGTGCTCGACCCCCGCTCGAGCGTGAGACACAAGTTGTCGCTCAAGCGTGCATTCTCTCGCTCGAGCGGACTGTAAACACATGCAAAGTGCTGGATACATGCATTTCACGCTCGAGCGTCACTTTACTCGCTCGAGCGGACTGCATGAACTCAGAGTGTACGCTCGAGCCTGGAGTTCCTCGCTCGAGCATGGGTCCAAATTCTGGAATTTTCAAATTGAACCTCCAAGCTCAAAATCAACATTCAACACATCAAAACTCAACCACTTGGGCCCATTTTCTGGAAAAACACTTTAAACCCATAATATAACATGTTTTGAAGATCAATTTGTAAAATCAAAGCCTAAAGGTAAGTCAATTGAACACCATTTTCAAATAAACATCAAGAACATGATAAACATGCAACATGCATGAATTTAATCAACTTCAAAGCTTTCAATACATAATCAAATGAGTCAAAACTTCCAAAAACATGATGAATTCATGGACCATAACCCAAATATGGACATGCATGTGAGGATTCTATGAAAACAACCACAAAATTCAACAATGTATACATGCATGCATGATTTAAGCTCCAATTCAACATTTTAAGCTAATTCATGCCTTAAATCACTAATGGCTCATGGACCATGCAAGATACGACTAGAATTCAAATTCAAGAAGATGATCCTCCTACCTTAGGTCCTCAATTACAATAATGGAAGCTCAATTTGCAATCTACCCTTCAATTCCTCTAGATTTCCAAGCAATTCTTGATGAACTCAAACTATCTCCTATCTCTCTCTCTTTAGTTGGTTAGGCTCTCAAATGGCTGAGGAAATTTGATGATAAAGCTAACATGTATAAATAAAATAAAAGGCTCATGAAAGTCCACTAAGTGGCATTTTGGTAAATAACTCAAGTTGATGTATTTTAACTTCATTTAATCTAATTTAATCATACCAAATCAAATTTCAACTAAATTTACCATAAAATCACATTAATTCTACTTAACACAAAACACTAATCAATTTCAGATTCGCCCGCCGAGAAGGCCTTCAATTTACAGTTTGAAACTTAAAACATGAACAGATAAATCAATGACAAACAGATAGAAATGCATTTAAACTAATACACTCAATCAATCAGTCAGATTTCAATCAATCAGTTACTTAATCCTATTCAGTCACAGTTTAGCAGTAATCAATGGTATTATCAGTAAACAGTGGTGAGGGTTGTCACAAGTTTTATCACTAAGAATCATTTATTTCTCATCATGTGGTTAGTAGACTCTCCACTACTAGGAATCACAATGTTTTGACATGTGATCAGTAGTCAATTCACTAATAGGAATCACAACGTCTTAACATAGGATCAGTAAACCATTTCATTACTAGGAATCATCATGTCTAGACATATGATCAGTAGACTTTTTCACTACTAGAAACCATCATGGCTTAACATATGATTAGTAATCTATTTAATACTAGGAACCACAATCTCATAACTGTGTAGCCAGTGGTCTAACACCTCTTAGAAACCACCACTTTCCTATCTTTGTGACCAATGATCTTGCACTCACTAAGAGCCACCGATTTGAGAATATATTTAGAATTATAAAAATTCAAAAAATACATTTACCCACCCTAATGGGTTGTCTCATCATTACTTTCAAGCAAAGTTATATAGCAATCATACATGCTATAATTGACCAAGGATAACATACTAATTGCCTCTGATAAATTCAGAGATATCATCATGTAATCTTATGATTTTCTTTAATCACATTTGATCTCTCTTGATCTTCCTTTAAGAACCTCGCAAGGTTTAAGGTTTTTAGGTGGAATAACATTTCTTGTTGTCACCTCTTGAAACCATTTCTGAAAAACCACAACAGAATTTCACTATTATGTTTTTCCAGAAACTAAACTTAACACTAGAAAATCTCAAAGTCTGAAATTTAATTCAAAATTGATCTCACCACTTACCCTAGAATCGAACATGGTTAGGAAAGTAAATTTAATTCAAAATTGATCTCACCACTTACCCTAGAATCGAATATGGTCAGGAAAGTTTCCAAGAAGACTGGAATGGTCACACCGGTCCCACTTAAGACCTTGTTAACCTTAGACAAAACTTTGAAGAGCATGTTCACTCCTAATCTATGAGAAACAAATTTAGAATTAAGTTTTCCAATGGATAAACTAGGTTAAAACAAACTAAGTTTCCAAAACTAATAAGCAATTAAAAATTGCTATCAGAATTACACCACTCATAAAAGTTAACTGGTACTCCCGGAACTTGGCCCATTATTTTTGAATAAAAATCAGAAATATTTTAGCTAATGCTAAAATTTGGTATTTTTTCCCCCCTAAAACAAAACACTTTGGAAATAATCAAATTATAACTAAAGACTTTCTTAAAACTTGGTTTCCTATCACTTTGGAAATAAAAAGATTAAAACCAAAGACTTCCTCTAATTACAAAGGTTTGAAACTAAATCCATCTTAGTTTCCATTTTTAAACAAATCAGAAATACTCTTTAGCTAAGGATAAACTTTGGTATCTATTATAGAAAATCAAAACACTTTGGTCATGTTTGATTTACAAAATTAATAGTGAAGTATTAATAATCCTATTAAATTAGTGTGGTGTTCACTATCTAATTGGATTAATATCTATTGGATTAATAATCCCACCCCTACCCCATTATTAATAATCCTACAAATTTGTTGGATTAATTATCCATTGGATTAATAATCCTAAACCAAAATGTTAAAATAAACATAGGATAATTGGGCCCATGGATTAATAATCCTAATCCCATGCTCTAATCCACCCAATCAAACATGCCATTTAGGTATAATAAAATTAATCCCAAAGACTTTCTCTAAACCCGAAGGTTTATAATTTCTTTCTTTCCCCCTTTCCTTTCACTATGGTGAAACTATTACAAATTAGAAATTAAAAATCACTACAAATGGAAATAGAAATGCAACTATTACAATTACAAATTGTCTAAATCTGCAAAATGAAGTTCATGGTTGCACCCGAAATGGTCTGTTTAGCCAAGAATACACTTCTCCACTTGAAATCATCTTTTCGAATTGCCAGCTTATCTTGTATGAAATACAATTCAAAAAATAAACTTAATACTCTATTCCATGTAAAGGGGATGTGCACAAAACTTTATCCACGTTACCGCTAAACCTCCATGCTCACTACTTATATACATACTTCGATACAAAATGAGTTAATAACCAATAACTCATAATGCATATTACATAAGTAATTTACACTATCACTCACATGTTGTAATTCAAGCAGCTATAGATGTATTGTAGTTATAAAAATGTCATGAGTTTCATAGCTATGAAATAATTACGTGTATAAGACTATTATGGTCATAACAACCATCTAACTATGAAAAAATAATCTTATAAATAATAGAGTTAAATTTCAACAATACATAATAATATTTGGAGTAATTCACTTGATTATACACATCAAAACATGGAAAAGCTCACAATCAATACAACAATTAATTAATAGCAGGGTAAATTACAAATACACCCCCTGAGGTTTGTTTAAAATACGAATTGCCTCCTGTGGTTTGAAAAATTACAAATACCTCCTTGTCAGAATTTTTTATTTAACAGAATTAATGGAAAAAATGAAATTTCTAACTGTTCACCTATACAATAATAAAATTATCTAAACTATTAATTGAAATAAAATTTTAACATTATTAAAAATTATTAATTAACTTGATGATTTATTAATAAAAGGACCTATTTGTTATGAAATTAGAAACCTTAGGGGGCATAATGTAATTTCTAAAACTACAAGGGGTAATTTGTAATTTAAGTAAACCTCAGGGGGTGGTTTTTCATTTACCCTTAATAGAATGAATACAAAGTAAAGATATTATAATGCGAAATATTCCACCATACACTAATACTCTCTTAAAACCCATCCACCTTATAATGCAACATAACTATTATATTAGAAAAACCGAAATTGTTTTGCTAAATTTTCTCCCAAAACAAACCTATTTGGATATTTTTATACCGTTGGAAACCTCTCGACTTGTCGAAACTCTTGAAATTCTCAAAACAAAAAAAATCCAACTCTTTGTGTATTTTTTTTTTCAGAATTTAATTAATCAAATTAAATCGAAATTGTTACCAAACTTTGAAAAAAAACATACGGAAAAAATCCGAAATTAAACTGAACTATAAAGTGAATAATTAAATTCACTAAAATTTCGAATGTCCAATATTGTTCCTTATTCCACGCAAAGGTAATCCTGTTCAAATAAAAAATTAGTAGTCCAATTAACTAATTCTAAATTATTTTATTTTTTCGTATTATATATCATCATTTCTCATTTAGGTAAACTTGTAGAGAAAGTTAACTACAATAGAAAACAAATAACAAATAAATCAAATAAATTAGTAAGATTCTTAAGAAATAAAATTCTTATTTTATTTTTATAAGTTCCTAACAACTTAAGTACCAACCATCAACAAACTCATGCAATAACAACTAATTAATATAAAATAAATTGCATGAAATAAACCACTCAAATTCTAATAACTCTAGGCAATTGAATTAATTTTAATTGCAAGAGTCAATACTTTTCAAAAACTATTTATAAAGAATCTGTTTTAAGATTGTTGGTATTTTTCCATAATAATACCAGAAAAATATATTAAATAAATTAAATAGAAATGACAAAACAATTATTATTTTTTTATTAAAGAATGAAATATACAATAAACTATAGAACTAAAAAAAAAACACAAGAATAAATTAGATTATACCATGGAACATATTACAAGATTGATTCAAATGGACATCTAAAATAATATACAAGAAATTATTTATATTTAAATTTAAATTTAAATTTTGAAGAACGAAAGATAAAGAAGCAAACCGAAATCTGTGTGATACCACAGTTTTCTTAAAACAGATTCACCGCCTCCTCGTGGGTGCTGGAGATATGCCGACGTCTGTCTCCCAAGATACGACGGTCGAAACGAGCTAATGCAGAATCACCTTCTGAATAGCTTCGACGAACTTGACAATGGCTACATTCTCTCTAACAAGATTGAAAGAAGGGGCTAGCAAAAGAAGATAGGAAAATTTTTCTTTGGTGTAAAATAAACATCTCAAACTTTTTATCTCAAAACACTATCTCCACCTTCCATAAAAAATCTTTCTAAAATTCTCCTTTCAAGTCGGAGGGGAAAGACCTCTATTTATAAAAGTAGGGGAATTCCTAGTTATGAAGACTATACATCAATAGGGCTATCAAATGCCATTAACCAAGGCCATTAACTCTAGCCATTAGAGTTAGAGTTACAAAGGTTGAAAACCTATGGCCACTAATATGGCCATAAACTCCATCATCAAAAGATAAAAGTTACAAAGGTCTAAGCCACCTATGTGCTTAATATATATAAATAAATATGTATATAATGATGATGGTTGAATAAACCAACTAGATGGGTTACAAAATAGATACTAATGTTGGGTCACAACTCGATCCAAACCCAATTCTCAAACACATACACAAGTTAAGCCCAACACAACATATCTTAGTTCAAACTTAAGATTAAGTCAAATCTAAGTCCAAGGTCAAACCCAACACATGCACAAGCACAAGCACAAGCACAAGTCTAGGCTCAATCCAAACTAAAACTAAAGCCTTGTTTGCCAACATTATTTTTTAGTCTAAAAGCAAAAAAGTCACTAAAAAAATCAAAAAACTAACAACCTATAACAAAAAGTCAAAGATTATTTTTTCTCTCTATTTTTTTTGCACATCTTTTCGTTAAAAATCAAAAAATCATCCCAAACATATTAGTTTTTTTACATCATATTTTAGCGAAAAAATTTAAAAGTTACTAAAAAAGCCTGCTCCCAAATGAAGCTTAAGTCTAAATCTAAGCCTAATTTTATTGATGTTCACTTTATGAGACAATTTTCATACACAACTCAATAGTTTCGGCTTATTACTTTTATATTGTAATCTTCTCACTTTCTCACTTGAGAGAATACAAAACTACTCAAACTCACCTCGATCAGCGGTTGGGTCCCACTTTAATTTCAAATTAAAGTTACCGAAAACCATTGGCTCCGTTTGATAAGACTTTCTAATTATGATTTGAGAATATGAAGTTGTATTTTGAGTTAGTGTGTTTTGAAATTATGATTTGAGTATAGAAAATTTGTTTGGTTATGATTTTTTAATAGAGTGTTGAATTGAGTTTTGAATTGAGTGTGGAATTGAGTTTTGAAAGTTTGATTTGACATGTGAAATAAGAAAATTTGTTTGGTTATAAT